>JAYESA010000001.1:129029984-129112484 GCA_036927795.1 Iris macrosiphon | reverse complement strand
TTGGCATGGTTCTTTATTGGAGATCCAGGGGCCTAAAAGGCACGTCGTCTTTTGAACGCCGGTGGCCCGCCTGATAATACATATATATAGTGGTCATCACCACCCGTATCTCCGGCGGAGAATCCGGGCGCACAATAGAAAAAGTGTAAAGGAGCTCAAATGCGGTACTTTTTGTTCTCCCCACCCAATGCTCTAAGCATGTCATGTCCATGACACGATAAACCTCTAATAACCGCCAGGTCTACTAGCATGCAAAATTTCTATTGGCAGTTATCCCTATCCGTCGCACGACCTATACGTACCAGTGGCCAGCCGAGTACGCAAGTCCGTGTCCTACATGTGACTCACACTCGTGTAAGAATAGTGTCATGGCCAATGAAACATAAATGCCTCATGAAGATGGGGTAGTCTCATAAAGTAGGTCCAATGCATATACATAAATAAAAACATAGTACGACGACACCGTCGTTGCACCAAAGTTTCCTTGGACGCGCAATTTATATATCAGTTAAAATAAATAAACTAAATAAATAGAAAATAAATATGCATGCATCATATGGAATGTAAATACAGTACAATGGCAAGGTATACTTGCCTGGCAAGAAATCTGTAAAGTGCACGCGCCCAAATATCAAGGACACGGAACCTGGAACTAAGGACTCCGAGCAAACGTCTCCGGATGCTGAAATAAACATCATCAACGTTTTCAGAATGAGCAAAATAGCTAAAAAAGCACATCCCTTTCGTCCAATTTGGACACAGGAGCAAAACGGTAATTTTGGGCAAAAGTGGGGTCCACGTGTGGCCCACTTTGCACTGAAAAGCTTGCCGAGGGTAACAGTCTCTAAATGAGATAAACTATAGGTCAAACAACTCTAAATGTCGATACGAACCCAACGGTATGTCCAAATGTGGATTCCGATGAGCCGAACACAATTTTGTCCAAAAAGTCAACTGTAGGGCCCGCTAGTTGGCGATTTGGTCAACCGTCTCAGAATTACGTGAAAATTGGGTCACAGGACCAGCGTGTTACCACGAGTCCAGTGGCGCAAGTTTTGTCGCAATCTGACAAGCATGCACAAAATACGTGCGAGTTCCATAAAAGTTACGACACGGGGTGTGTCCGCGGATACGGCCTGATTCCGGCGCGCACACGCGTCCGAATCAGTTCTTACGAATTTTTACGTGTTTGGTTACGCTGCGTGCACCGTTCGGTATACTTGGTACACGGCGGGGCGATCCCGTTTGGCGGGGCGCGCTCCGTTTTCCAACTTTTGGAAATCTAGAAAAAGTGGGTTCGCGGAGTTTTGTGACAAATTTAATTATGTCCACAACATCTAATAACCTAGGGTTATTTAACAGAAAATAAACTAGGTCAAGTGTTCTACACAGATCAAAAAGAATCACCGAATTCGGATCTCTGTGGTGGGAGATACGAACTCGACAACATGGGTGGTCACCGCAATTTTCTGTAATCCCAGAATTCGGTCTGCTCGTGCCAACTTGGACGCTGTTTTCGCCTATGGGTACACGTTGTTCGAGGTCTATTATTATACAAATATGGAAGAGGGTTAAGGGGTGAGCATACCGGTGAAGACGGAACGACGTTTGGTTAAGCGAGTCGATGGGAAACCACTCCGCAGCGAAGGTGCCTCGTATGGGAATCTGTAGTGTGCGAGATCGGGGTCGTCGGGATGGTTTGGACGGCCTGACGGGGTTCTTTGGCTGCAGTGACTGCTCTAGATGAGAAAAGGGGGTCTGGATATTTTAGGTTAGGGTTTTATGAAATAATATATATATTTATATATAAATGGGTGAGGGAGAAAGAGAGTGGGTTAGGTTTTGCTCGCGGGGTTCTCGGGTTTTAAGAAGAGTGGGCGGTCTTTGCTGTGGAAAGTGGGTTAGGCTTTTGGAATTGAAGGGGCGTTGTTCTGTTGCTTTTGTGGGAATTGGATGGAATCATGGTTTGCTAAGGAAAGTTGTAATAGGAATAGTTTGCTGAAGGCTAGCTAAGAATAGTAGTATATTAGTATTACTATTATTAGTATATTATTAATTATTTCTTTATACTTTCTTTTCTTTTCTTTTCTTTTCTTTTCTTTTCTTTTTAAATATATATATATATATATATACATATATATATACATATATATTTGTATATATATATATATATATCTATATATATATATATATATATATATATATACACATAAGAAAATTTATGGATTAGGATAATGCACACCATTAGGCTAGCAACTGCTCAAGGGGTCTCCTACATGAAATAAATTTCGAAAAATTCCTGATGGTCCCATAAATCCTCTAAGTGCCCGAACACCCAAAATAAAATTTATTAAAAATCTATTTCTCCTATTTAGCCCTAATTACTACAATTTAATTAATAATTAATTATTAAAAAGGTATATATGATTTTCTAGGAAGGGGGTTTTACATTCTACCTAACTTGTAAAAATTTTGTCCTCGAAATTAAAATTGAGCCACGATAGAATGCAAGGATGGTATAAGATATAAATTGATAATGTAAATTCATACCTTGGTCTGCGAATAGGTTCGGAAAACGCTTGCGCATGTCGTCCCCGCGCTCCCAAGTTGATTCTCCTGGCGCGCCATGCCTCCATGCTACACGAACCAAGAGAATAGACTGGTTCCTCAACACTTTCTCTCGACGATCAAGGATTCCCACGGGTTGCTCTTGGTATGACAAGCTCGGCCCAATGGTGATCTCTGAATGGTCGAGAACATGACTGCTGTCTGCCACATATTGTCTGAGCTGCGACATATAGAATACGTCATGTACTCCCTCCAGTGAAGGTGGTAGCGCAAGTCGATATGCCACCTCTCCAACTCTCTCGAGCACGTCAAATGGTCCAATATACCTTGGACTCAACTTGCCGCGCCCTCCGAATCGGATGGTGCCTCTGGTCGGTGATATCCTCAAGAAGACGTGATCGCCCTCTTTGAACTCCAAGGGACGACGATGAAGGTCTGCCCACTGCTTCTGCCTGTCTTGCGCTGCTCGCAAGTGTCCCTGAATCTTCTTGACTGTCTCTACGGTGTTGACCACCAACTCGGGTCCCAAAATCTGACGTTCTCCCATGTCACTCCAACACACAGGAGACCTACATTTTCTCCCATACAATGCTTCAAACGGAGCCATCTGAATACTCGCTTGATAGCTGTTGTTGTAAGAAAACTCTACAAGATGTAGGTGGTCCTCCCATGATCCTCCGAAGTCTAACATGCAAGCCCTCAACATATCCTCCAAGGTCTGAATAGTACGCTCCGACTGCCCATCTGTCTGCGGGTGGTAAGATGTACTGAACTTCAGATGAGTACCAAGACTCTCTTGCATGCTCCTCCAAAAGTGCGATGTGAAGCGCGAATCGCTGTCCGATACAATGCTGACTGGTATGCCGTGCAATCTCACGATCTGCCTCATATATAAGTCAGCTAAAGCTTCTGTAGACTGACCCACTCTAAAAGGTATAAAATGGGCTGACTTGGTGAGTCGGTCCACTATTACCCACACTGCATCTCTCCCACTTGGACTCTTGGGAAAACCCGTGACGAAGTCCATAGTGATGTGCTCCCACTTCCACTCTGGAATCGAAAGTGGTTGCAATAATCCTGCTGTCCTCTGGTGCTACGCCTTCACTTGTTGACATACCAGACATTTAGCTACAAAGCGAGCTATCTCTCTCTTCATTCCATGCCACTAAAAGTGCTGTCGTAAGTCGCGATACATCTTGGTGCCTCCAGGATGAATAGAATAAATCGAACTATGAGCCTCTGCCATCAGCTCATGTCGAATCTCTCCATTTGGAACATAAAGACGATCACCACATCGTAATGTCCCATCCTCATGCATGCGCAATCCGGTCTGCTCTCCGGCCTCTGTCCTTTCCTTTAGTCTCCTGAATCTGGCATCTGTAGGCAAAGTTGCCTTAATCCTCTCTACCAATGATGATTGTACTTACAAGTTGTCTAGTGTCCCATCTGCTCCGGGGTAGTATCACTTCAATGCCAAGCTCTTGCAAGTCCTCCAATAGTTCCCTCTGTACTGTCAAGAAGTAAGCTGCTGGCTTCCGGCTTAACGCGTCTGCTACCACGTTAGCCTTGCCTGGATGATAATGTAGCTCTATCTTGAAATCTTTCATCAACTCGAGCCATCGACGTTGCCTCATATTTAACTCCTTCTGCGTGAAGACGTACTTGAGGATTTTGTGGTCTGTATAGATCTCCACTCGTTCTCCATATAAGTAATGTCTCCATAGCTTCAGAGCAAATACAACGGCTGCAAGTTTCAAGTCATGAGTCGGATAATTCTTCTCATATACTCGTAACTGCCTATATGCATATGCAATCACCTTGCCATGCTACATCAATACGCATCCTAAGCCTTTACCTGATGCGTCACTGTAGATCACATAACCTCCTGATCCTGACGGAATAGTCAATAGTGGTGCTGTAGTCAGTCGTTTCTTCAACTCTTCGAAGGCTGCTTGACACTCGTCAGTCCATATAAATTTTTGATCCTTACAAGTCAGACGAGTCATAGGTGCCGCTATCATTGAGAAGTTTTCCATGAACCGTCGGTAATATCCCGCAAGTCCAAGGAAACTCCTCACCTCTGCTGCTGATTTAGGAACAGGCCATGTCTCAACTGCGGAAATCTTCTCTAGATCAACAGAAATACCATCTCCTGTAACAACATGCCCAAGAAATGAAACTTTGTCCAAGAAGAAATCACATTTGCTGAGCTTAGCATATAACTGCTCTCTCCTCAAAGTCTCTTGAACAATCCGCAGATGCTCCTCGTGCTCCTCGTGGCTCTTTGAATAGACAAGTATATCATCTATGAAGACGACCACGAACTGGTCCAAGTACTGGTGGAAGACTCGATTCATCAAGTCGATGAAGATCGCTGGAGCATTGGTCAATCCAAATGGCATGACCAAAAACTCGTAGTGCCCATATCTTGTTCTAAATGCGGTCTTCGGAATGTCCTGCTTCCGTACCTTCACTTGGTGATATCCCGATCTCAAATCTATCTTTGAGAATACCTTAGCTCCACTGAGTTGATCAAATAAGTCATCAATACGTGGCAATGGATATTTGTTCTTCACTGTCACTGCATTCAAGGCCCTGTAGTCAATGCACATACGCACTGACCCATCCTTCTTGGGTACAAACAGCACTGGTGCTCCCCAGGGTGATGCACTCGGTCGGATGAAACCTTTCTCCTCTAGCTCTTTTAACTGTGCCTTCAGCTCGTCCATCTCCTTCTTCGCCAGTCTGTAAACATACGATGCTATAGGTGCTGCTCCGGGTGCTAGTTCAATTGAAAACTCTACGTCTCTGTCTGGGGGTAGTCCTGGCAATTCCTCTGGGAAGACGTCTAGAAATTCTGAAATAATGGGGTGATAGACGACATCGTCCATTGCGAGCTGCATACCATCAAGGATTTCTGTGGATCCTCGGGCAAACTCAAGTTCAGGCTGGCCTGGTACCTTAAAAAGAATGCTTCCTCCAAAGCAATCGAAGAAAGCATGGTACTTGCTTAGCCAGTCCATTCCAAGCACAATATCAAAAGATGGCATAGGAAGGACTAAGAGTTGGGAATTCATCTCTCTGCCACGTATCACTATAGGGCCCGATCTAAAAACTCGACTAACTGGTACAACTCCTCCTTCGGTGAGAATTCTAACACAACTAGATAATGGTGTAGAAGCAATGTTGTGTTTGGCAATAAAACTAGATGATATGAATGAGTGGGTGGCTTCCGTATCAAATAATGTCACAGCATGAAAATTAAAAGCAAGGGTAATACCTGCTATGACATCTACCTCATGATCCATGTCATCTACCTCCAATGCAAAAGCTCGCCCGTTCCTCTGCGGCTGTCCATGTCCAGTCCTCATATACTGCTCCTCCTGAGTTGGTAGCGGTGGTCCTCTCTGAAATCCTTCTGCTGCTGGGGGTCGAGGTGCTCCCGGTCTAACCATCTGCTGTGCTGTCTTCGGTGCTGGAAGTGCTAGTCTCTGAACTGGCGGTGGAAGTGTCTGCTGCACTTGGCAGTCTCTCGCCAGGTGCTGTCCAGAGCCACATCTCATACACTGACCCAAGCGAGTCCGACAATCTCTCGAAATATGTCCGATCCTCCCACAATAATTACATTGGGGTTTCTCCGAAATCTGGTACGGTCCGGCTCTGTGTTGCTGATGCAGCTGTGCCAAGGGACGTCTGATAGGTCCTCCCTGTTGTGTCCTAACTGGTCCCTGCTGTATCCTTGTCGATCCTTGTTGTGTCCTCAGCTGACCTCCCTTTCCTCTGCTAATAGTTTCTTGCAATCTGGCCTCTGTCAGTAGTTCAGCATAAGAGACTCGGGACTGCGAGCTTGTATAATGTTGTAGCTCCTGGGTCAGTCCTCGATGAAACCTCTTAGCCTTAGCCAAGTCATTTGGTATCAAAGCAGCGCCATATTTGCTGAGTCGACTAAACTCGGCATCATACTCGTCCACTGTTCGGTTCTCCTGCTCCAAGTGAAGAAACTGATCATACAAGGTGTCATTGACAGTGTCCGGAAAGTACTTTTCCTCAAAGAACTCCAAGAACTGCTCCCAAGTCTGGTAAGTACCCAACTGGCGCTCCATGGATTCCCACCAGTGATGAGCATTACCATCTAGAAGCGTCTGTACACCCGTCATTCATAGGTCCGTAGGTAACTGTGATGCCTCCAGTAGCTTCTGCGTGTGAGTGATCCAGTTGGTAGTCTCCTCCGGGCTCTCAGTGCCCTTGTACTGCCTTGGACCCATCTGAACAAAATCTTTTACTGATCCAACCCTAGCTCGAGGTACTGGAGCTAGTGCTTGGGCTGGTACAGTAGCCTGTGCAGCCATCCTCTCCAGGGCTGCCAAAAATTCTTGCCTCTGCTCGGCTGCCTGCTGTAGCTGTTCCTGTATCATCATCTGAAAGAATTGGAACATCTACGCTTGGCCATCTTGCGGTACTGGGACAGGTGGAAGGTTCCCAATAGGTGAAGCGGGAAGATCAGATGGAACTGGAGTGCGAGTCTGTCCATCTGGCCCCGGAAGCCTAGGAATCGTTGGGGTCCCTCCTTGAGTCTGACCATTGACTCCAGAAGTTGTGTCGCCATCGGCGGCAGTACATCCATTTTGCATATTCATCTCTCTGCAGTTGATGTACGAAACGATTAGAAAAAAGTACAGGAATCAAACAGGATGCAAGTATTAAATAGGAAGGATGAATTTCAATCAAGCGTGGATGAGATCCTTATACTCTATTCCTATACGCAGGCTAGTTCGGTACAGTAACGTAACCAAGACAATATATTCTCGACCTTCATGGGCCACCACAAAAACATGTCACGCCCCAGTCCCAAAATACGTAGAACTAGGAATACGTAACACGCCAGCCGTATGTATACAAACTCCAATATATGGAAACCATATACACACGTACGCTGTACATGAATATCCAATCCACAGTGGTAATATATGTCACAACAAGTCACACGCAGTTCTATATCTCATCCACAGCACAAATAATAGATAAATGTAAATCAATAACTGAATGTCCAAGAAGCAGTCTCAAATAGGAATCTCAAAGTATGATAGTCGGGTGGAAACAAATCCACTGCAAATCGACTATAATAAACTACTAAAGAGAGAAGAGAATAAACTCTAATATAAGAATAAATGTCTCAAAAAAAGAATAGCAACTAGAATCTCTAAACAGCTACAATGAATCACATATAATCCGAAGGTAAGACCTCCTCAGACTGATAGGTAGCGTCAGGTCCAGGTCCATACTTCTGCGGGTACTCCTGCTCGTCTATATCTGGAAAGGGACCAGGTCCTCAGAGGGACGTAACAAGATACAAAAAATACATGCCAATAAAGTACTGAAAATAAACATCCATTGAGGTCGCCTAACCGTCTAAGTGAATGCAGTTAAGAACACATTTCCCCACAAGTGAGCTATCTGGCTGAAAACCTGGGATTTGGCATGGTTCTCTATTGGAGATCCAGGGGCCTAAAAGGCACGTCGTCTTTTGAACGCCGGTGGCCCGCCTGATAATACATATATATAGTGGTCATCGCCACCCGTATCTCAGGCGGAGAATCCAGGCACACAATAGAAAAAGTGTAAAGGAGCTCAAATACAGTACTTGTTGTTCTCCCCACCTAATGCTCTAAGCATGTCATGTCCATGACACGATAAACCTCTAATAACCGCCAGGTCTACTAGCATGCAAAGTTTCTATTGGCAGTTATCCCTATCCGTCGTACGACCTATACGTACCAGTGGCCAGCCGAGTACGCAAGTCCGTGTCCTACATGTGACTCATACTCGTGTAAGAATAGTTTCATGGCCAATGAAACATAAATGCCTCATGAAGATGGGGTAGTCTCATAAAGTAGGTCCAATGCATATACATAAATAAAAACATAGTACGACGACACCGTCGTTGCACCCAAGTTTCCTTGGACGCGCAGTTTATATATCAGTTAAAATAAATGAACTAAATAAACAGAAAATAAACATGCATGCATCATATGGAATATAAATACAGTACAATGGCAAGGTATACTTGCCTGGCAAGAAATCTGTAAAGTGTACGCGCCCAAATATCAAGGACACGAAACCTGGAACTAAGGACTCCGAACAAACGTCTTCGGATGCTGAAATAAACATCACTAATATTTTCGGAATGAGCAAAATAGCTAAAAAGTACATCCCTTTCGTCCAATTTGGACACAGGAGCAAAACGGTAATTTCGGGCAAAAGTGGGGTCCACGTGTGGCCCATTTTGCACCGAAAAGCGTGCCGAGGGTAACAGTCTCTAAATGAGACAAACTATAGGTTAAACAACTCTAAATGTCGATATGAACCCAACGGTATGTCCAAATGTGGATTCCGATGAGCCGAACACAATTTTGTCCAAAAAGTCAACTGTGGGGCCCGCCAATTGGCGATTTGGTCAACCGTCTCAGAATTGCGTGAAAATTGGGTCACAGGACTAGCGCATTACTACGAGTCCAGTGGCATAAGTTTCGTCACAATCTGACAAGCGTGCACAAAGTACGTGCGAGTTCCATAAAAGTTACGACACGGGGTGTGTCCGCGGATACGGCCTGATTCCGGCGCGCACACGCGTCCGAATCAGTTCTCACGAATTTTTACGTGTTCGGTTACACTGCGTGCACCGTTCGGTATACTTGGTACACGGCGGGGCGGTCCCGTTTGGCGGGGCGTGCTCCGTTTTCCAACTTTTGGAAATCTGGAAAAAGTGGGTTCGCGGAGTTTTGTGACGAATTTAATTATGTCCACAACAGCTAATAACCTAGGATTATTTCACAGAAAATAAACTAGATCAAGTGTTCTACACAGATCAAAAAGAATCACCGAATTCGGATCTCTGTGGTGGGAGATACGAACTCGGCAACATGGGTGGTCACCGCAGTTTTCTGCGATCCCAGAATTCGGTCTGCTCGTGCCAACTTGGACACTATTTTTGTCTATGGGTACACGTTGTTCGAGGTCTGTTATTATACAAATATGGAAGAGGATTAAGGGGTGAGCATACCGGTGAAGACGGAACGACATTTGGTTAAGCGAGTCGACGGGAAACCACTCCGCAGCGAAGGTGCCTCGTGTGGGAATCTGTAGTGTGCGAGGTCGGGGTCGTCGGGATGGTTTGGACGGCCTGACGGGGTTCTCTGGCTGCGGTGACGGCTCTAGATGAGAAGAGGGAGTCTGGATATTTTAGGTTAGGGTTTTATGAAATAATATATATATTTATATATGAATGGGTGAGAGAGAAAGAAGTGGGTTAGGTTTTGCTCGCGGGGTTCTCGGGTTTTAAGAAGAGTGGGCGGTCTTTGCTGTGGAAAGTGGGTTAGGCTTTTGGAATTGAAGGGGCATTGTACTGTTGCTTTTGTGGGAATTGGATGGAATCATGGTTTGCTAAGGAAAGTTGTAATAGGAATAGTTTGCTGAAGGCTAGCTAAGAATAGTAGTATATTAGTATATTATTAATTATTTCTTTATTTAATAATTAATAAATAAAAAGGTATATACGATTCTCTAGGAAGGAGATTTTACATTCTACCCAACTTGTATTTATTTTCTTGTGCATCTTGTATACTTTTTTATTTCTCGTCATATACACCTTACCATGTATTTGGAGTTGCTTTCAGAGTTATGTACTTCGCTCCAGTCCTGACTGGACATATTTTTTCCAGAGGATCCTGAGGATTATTGCCCGACATTCTACGGGCCGGGTGTCGACGAGTGTTGTGACCCCGAGACCGAGGAGGAGCCCTGCGAGGAGACGCCTTTAGCGCCCTAGTTAGCTAGGTGGGTTTCCTGGGATGTTCCCTGTTGATTATGTTGGATGATTGTACTTATTCTTTTGTTGCTGTGAGATGTTATAGATACTATGACTGTATTTTGGATATTGTCTTGCTCTGTGTTTCTTTGTGATATCTTATCGTGCTTTACTCTCCCCCCTAGTTATTGTGATTGAGTATTCATATATATATATTGCATGGTTGCCCTCCTTTTGGAGAGGATATTGACAGGTTTTTCTGAGATAGATTGTTGACCTAAAACGAACCTTTACAGCGTTCTACTGCCGATTTTGTGGCGTAGGCTGGACGTACCCACGACTCATGCCCGATTTTTCGGGTGCGGGTCGTGACACATTTTTGGTGGTGGCCCATGCAGGTCTAGCTTTTAGGTTTACCTGCAATAGGATATAGGATATAGGCTGAGAGAGTGTGTGCTCAATCACAACTAGGATACTTCCTGATTTCTTTTGCTATCTTTAATTTTCCTGAAATTATTTTCTTTTACAATATTACTGTCCTTCTTTGATGATATCGTATCTTGCACCGTTGGTGTTGTGATCTCAGGTTATGTTCTTCTTAATTCCATTCCAGCATTTGCTTTATTTGATTCCAGTGCTTCCCATAGCTTTGTGTCTGTATCTTTTGCTCTTAGACACCATCTTGTTGCTGAACCTTTATCTAGACTCTGCAAGATCACGACCGGGGGTGGCATCATCCTAGTCAGTGATGTCTGCAGAGACCGGAGAGTTACCTTGGGAGGCCTGGAGTTGAGTGTGTGCCTACTCGTAATGCCACTTCCGAGCTACGATATTGTACTCGGGATAGATTGGTTGAGTATGCATTGCGCTAGTATAGATTGTCGTGGAGGCAGAGTGTTGTTTAGTCCGTCGGGTGAGCCAAAGTTTCAGTTTGCCAGAGGAGCAGCGGAGCTGAGCGAGGGAGTCTTTTGCGGAGCCCTGGTGGTAGAGCCGAGGTTGCTACATCCACTGATAGCGGAATACATGGATGTCTTTTCGGAGGAGTTGCCAGGGTTACCTCCGGACAGAGATGTGGAGTTCTCTATAGACTTGGTGCCAGGCGCGGAGCCGATATCCCAGCACGTCTTTAGAGTCAGCAACAGTGAGCTGATAGAATTGAAGAAGCAGGTGGATGAGCTTCAGGACAAGGGATTTATCAGATCTAGTTCTTCCCCGTGGGGTGCTCCGGTACTTTTTGTGCCGAAGAAGGATGGGTCGATACGGATGTGTATCGACTACAGGACTCTGAACAACCTCACAATCAAGAACAAGTACCCGCTGCCGCGTATTGATGATCTTTTTGACCAGTTGAGCGGAGCGAGGGTTTTTTCCAGGATTGATCTGAGGACAGGCTACCACCAGGTAAAGGTCAGAAAGGAGGATATTTCGAAGACAGCTTTTCGGACCAGGTATGGATAACATGAGTTCATGGTGATGCCGTTTGGGTTGACTAATGCCCCGGCAGTGTTCATGAATATGATGAACAAGGTATTCCACCAGCATCTGGACATGTTTGTGGTGGTGTTTATAGATGATATCTTGGTGTATTCGAAGACCCCAGAGGAGCACGAGGAGCATCTGAGGATAGTGCTGGAGACTCTCAGGAAGGAGAAGCTTTATGGAAAGCTTTCGAAGTGTGAGTTCTTCCTTGACAAGGGGTTGAATTCCTTGGTCATGTGGTGACTGAAGAGGGGATCTCGGTGGATCCGAGAAAGATCATGGCAGTTGAGGCATGGAGTGCTCCGAGTTCAGTAGCCGAGGTCAGGAGTTTCCTGGGGCTGGCAGGCTACTACAAGAGATTTGTTCAGGATTTTTTCCGGATTACAGAGCCGTTGTCCAAGCTGACCCGGAAGGACGTAGAGTTTGTTTGGTCAGAGGAGTGCCAGATCGCCTTTGATGAGCTGAAGAGGAGGTTGACGAAAGCTCTAGTGTTGATGTTGCCATCAGATTCTGGAGGATTCCCTATCTATAGTGATGCATCGGGGAAGGGATTGGGTTGTGTGTTGCATTAGAATGGGAGGGTGATTGCCTATGCTTCCAGGCAATTATGTCCTCATGAGAAGAACTACCCTACCCACGATTTGGAGTTGGCAGCGGTCATCTTTACTCTGAAGTTGCGGAAATACTATTTATACGGAGAGCGTGTGGAGATCTTCACAGACCACAAGAGCTTGAAGTATGTATTTACCCAAAAAGAGCTGAACATGAGGCAGAGGAGATGGTTGGAATTGATGAAAGACTTCGACATATTGTTGCAGTACCATCCAGGGAAGGCAAACGTAGTTGCGGATGCGTTGAGCAGGTATCCGGTAGCTATGTGCCTGACTACAGATCGTTATCTTCTGGCAGATCTAGAGAGCTTGGGCAATGAGGTGATAGTGCCTGGAGTTGAGATGCAGATGTGGGGACTATAGATTTAGTCAGAGTTGGTAGACCGAATCCGGGCTACACAGTTTGAGGATGAGTCCCTGAGGAGCATTAGGGTGCAGGTTCAGATTGGATTATCAGATGACTTCACCATTGCTGATGATGGTTCTTTGCGGCACGGTACCAGGTTGTGTGTGCCGAGTGGGTCGTTGCGCGAGGAGGTTATTCAGGAGGCGCATCGATCCCAGTATTCTATGCATCCAGGTGCCAACAAGATGTATAGATATCGGAGAGAGTATGTATGGTGGTACGGGATGAAGCGGGAGGTAGCACGCTTCGTATCCCGATGCTTAGTGTGCCAGCAGGTGAAGGCGGAGAGGCAGAGGCCAGGAGGTTTGCTTCAGCCGTTACCCATTCCGGAGTGGAAATGGGAGCATGTGACCATGGATTTTGTTTCTAGACTTCTCCGTTCTCCAGGCGGGAATGATGCGATTTGGGTCATCGTGGACAGGTTGACCAAATCGGCCCACTTTCTACCATTCAAAGTGGGTACGTCTACAGAGAGACTAGCAGAGATGTATGTGCGCCAGATAGTCAGACTGTATGGAGTTCCTGTGAGCATAGTATCAGATCGGGACAGTCATTTTACTTCGCATTTCTGGAGGAGTCTGCAGGCTAGCTTGGGCACCCAGCTCAAGTTTAGTAGTGCATATCACCCACAGACAGATGGTCAGTCAGAGAGGACCATTCAGACAATTGAGAACATACTTCGCACTTGTGTTTTGGATTTCAGAGGCTCCTGGGAGGATCACTTGCACTTGGTAGAGTTTTCTTACAACAACAGCTACCAAGCCAGTATCGAGATGTCACCTTTCGTGGCGTTGTATGGACGGAGGTGTCGCACTCCGTTATCATGGGATGATGTAGGCGAGAGAGCTTTGCTTGGCCCGGAGATGGTGGTTGATACAGCGGAGAAGGTCAAGCTCATTAGAGATAGACTTCGAGTGGTGCAGGACAGGCAACGGCATTGGGCCGATAGCCACCGGAGACCTTTGGAGTTCGAGGTATAGCTTAGAATCTAGATTTTGTTCTTGTGTTTGCTTGTGTTTGCTTATTTTAGACTAAGTGCAGAGACCTTGTTTGTGCTATGTTGGAGATCTGGTGTTCCTGAGGATTTCTCCGACGCGGGGCACTATTCGCTTCGGTGGAGGAGGGAAGCTTAGCCCACGTTTCGTCGGACCCTTCAGCATTTTTGAGAGGGTCGGCGCCATGGTGTATAGGCTAGAGTTGCCGCCTACGCTAGAGGGAGTTCATGATGTGTTCCACGTGTCGTAGTTGAGACTGCACGTAGCGGATCCCAGTCACGTATTGGATCACTCAGAGATCATGGTGGGCCCTAAGCTATCCAGAGCAGCCGGTGGAGATTCTGGATCGGCGGGAGAAGGTGTTGAGGAACCAGACTATTCCCTTGGTTCGCGTCGCGTGGAGGCATCACTCTCCAGGTGAGTCGACCTGGGAGAGGGAGGATGAAATGCGCGAGCGAAATCCTTATCTTTTCGAGCCCTGAGGTATGGTTCTTTTTTTGCATTCATGTCCTAGTTTCGTCTTTTAATTTCGAATACGAAATTATTTTAAGGAGGGTAGGCTTGTAACTACCCGATTCTAGAAAAATGATTATTTTTTATTTTTATTTGATAAATTATGTATTATTTTTAAATAATTATAATTATATTTAATTAGTGATTGTATTATTTTTATTTGATTGTTTTATGGTTTTGGCTAGTCTGGACCCATGTCAGACCCTAGTGGACCTATGTCCGACCCAACCCACACCCTTGTGAGACCTATTTTTGGGTTTAGAATATGTATTATATTTTTAGTGGGTTAGTTGGAGAGATTGGGAGTTAGTTTGAGTGCTTTTGGAATCCGAAACCCAAACCCAAGTGAGGGGAGGACATTTTGGTCATTTGGACTTTATGTAACCTATATTTTTTGTGTGTGGCCGGCCTCCCCATACTCCCAGACCCGTGCAACCAGCGGCCCCCATTTTCTTCATCACTTCTTCTTCTTCTTCCTCTTCCTTCTTCTTCTTCTTCTCCACTCCTTCTTCTTCCTTTCTACTTCCCACTTCAAGTAAGTACCCTATTTCTTATTTTTCTTCTTCTATTCTCCATGAATATTAACCCTAACCCTATATTTTTCCCTAACCTAGGTGTTTAGAGCCTAGACTTAGTATGGAGGCTAGATTTGGAGGCTTGGAGCTTGAGGGGGGTGATTTCAAGTGAATTGGAGACTTTGGCCTTGGGATTCGCACTCCCAAGAGGTAAACCCTAATTTTTCTCTTGCTAATTACTCTAATGTAGTATAATTAGTGGTTTAGAACCTTCCTAGACACTAAGGCTACCCGTGGGAGGAAGTTGGAACTAGTTTGGTTGAGTTTTGAGACTTTGACACTAGGTTTTGTGTCAATTTCGGATAGAATCCGAAATTGGCCCAATTTTGGGTGATACCTTAGGTTAGACGGACCTAGGTAGACATTGTCGGGTGTCTTGAGGGTTAGTGCGTGTCTTCGTTCGGACACGTGAAGTCGTGTGGCGGAGAAACGGGCGTTTCCGGGATTTTCGTCGTCGCCGGTTCTAAGTGCATGCAAGTTTTCGCCACGGGCCTAGAATCGACGAGTTAGCATTTTTTTCTAGGACATAGACATCGTTTAGAACCCGTGGGTAAATTTTGGGCCGATTCCGAGTTGGTTTGGTGTGCGTTTGTAAACTCCCTCACCCAAAATAGGTATTTTTTGTATATTTTATATTATTATATTTATTATATATGTTGAATTTATTTAGAATATGCTCTTAGTTAATTAGAAAATAAATTTTTTGATATATTTACTTATATAAATATTCATTTAGAATTATTTTCGGTTATTTTAGATTTTTTGAGATTTTTCTAGAATTTTTTTGGTAATTAAAACTTAGAAAACATAAATTTCTAGGACTTCTATGATTTACTATACGACCATACTTGCATGTCGTTCCTACCAAATATTTATTTTAGTTTAAAATATTTAATTATATTTTTTTGTAATTTATTTAGAATTTTAAGAAATTTATTTAGATTTTAAAATTATTTAGGATTTATTTGGATATATATAGTTTTAATATTAGATATATACTAATTTAGTGTTAATAGATATTAATAAGATTTTATAAATTATTTGTATTATATTTAATTATATTTAAGATTATAAATTATTGAGATAAATTCAAACTTTATTTTAAATTAATTCAAATCCTGAACCTACGAGGAAATCAACTTCATGCATATCCTATCCTTATTTAAATTCATCATAATCCTATCCAAATTAACCAATCATATTCTTATTTAATTAAGTAGTGTCCACCATTATATATACCTCATCCTTCATATTTTTATTTCCCAAATTCCTCTCTTTTTCGTCCAAAAAAAAAAAATATTCAAAATTCGTCATAAATTCAGCCACATTTTCTACTAGTTATGACGAATTAAAAAGACGATATCTCCTAGCTCCGGACTCCAAACACGCTCCAGTTTTTTTTATTAGAAAGATAATGAGGTTAGATTTTAGATAATATAAATTGTTTTTCTAAATTATTAGTATTAAATTCTGGAAAATTTATAGAGCACAGCATGTCCGAAAATAGACGTGTTTCGATGTTTTCACGATTTCGGGAGAACCAGGAATCAGAATCATGAACCGTTTAAAGTTTCGGAAAACTAATGTCGAGATCATCGACATATATTTTTACCAGAATTTATTTCAAAGTATTTACATACTGTTAATTCTGTAGAACTTCTAGGTTAGAATTTAACCATCGGTGCACAATACAAAATTTGTATGTACCATAATTTCCAAACGAATTAGAATTCAGACGAGCCATAAATTCTAGTATATTTTTTATGCTAAAATCTACAGGAAATCATGCATGAAAGTCGAGTTGGTATCGGTTGACTTTTTGGTCAACAGATCGTCTCGATTTGCGTGCCATGAGTCTCGAGTTGATAAAATTCAGTTTCTTTGGACAAAATTTAGGAATTAACATAAAAATCAGAATAATAAGATTAAAATAGGATTTTAGAGTAATTATCCCAGAATTAAATAAATTAAAATAAATTAATGGTTATATTATTATATAGTTATATGAATATATATGTAAGTAAATGCTAATTGATAATTATGACTAAATATTCAGACTGTATGACCCTAGGATATCGTGGACTATCCCATACTTACCTTAACCATGTTGACCCTAAGAACTTGTGAATTTGTCTGCCTTGCGTACACTAACGTACCGGCATAGACACCTGTCAGTTGACTGACTGATTTCGTACAGTACTTGAAGACGCGACACCCGCGTAATTCAATGCATAATTGACCGTGTTAGATGACTAGTGTTACCCCTAGTATACCCCCTGATTCCAGTGTAAATATGGTTGAGTATGTGCTAGTGTAATGACTAATGATTCTATTATATTATATTTATGTGTACATAGGATATTGGATTGTTCTGCGCGATTTCTGGAGCAAGTTATTGGTACATTGCAGCTTCCTTGCCAGGCAAGTAAACCTTGCCATTGTACTATTATTTATACTCCATATGTTGCATGCATCTTTATTTTCTGTCCTTAGTTCATATATTTTAACTGTTATACAAAATGCGCGCGACGGTGTTGTCGCGTTATGTTTTTATTTATGTATTGCATTGACCTTGTTCATGAGACTACCCCATTATCATGTAGCACCATTAGATTTTATTTGACTGTGACACATATTTTTACACGAGTGGTGAGTCTCATATAGATCACGGACGCACGTATTGACTGATCATCGGTACGTGTGGGACGTGCGTTAGGAATAACTGCTGTTAGAAACTTTGCATGCTAGAAGACTTAGCAGTTATTAGAGGTCTATGGACATAGTCTATTGTAGTACGGTGGTCCCATCCTTGTCCTTGTCTGGTTGCAGGATTGGGCTAGGTACTAAGAATAGGCTATGGACCAAATCGTGTCATGGATGTGACATGCTTAGAGCATGGGGTGGAGAGAACAACAAGTACCGCAATTGAGCTCCTTTACACTTTTTCTATTGTGCGCCCGGATTCTCCGCTGGAGATACGGGTGGTGATGACCACTATATATTATATTATTATCAGGCGGGCCTCCGGCGTTCGAAAGTCGTCGTGCCTTTGTAGGCCCCTGGATCTCCAATAGAGAACCATGCCAAATCCCAGGTTTTCAGCCAGATAGCTCACTTGTGGGGAAAGTTGTTCTTAACTGCATTCACTTTAGACGGTTAGGCGACCCATTGGATATTTATTTCAGTACTTTATTGGCATGTGTTTAAGTATACTTGTTATGTCCCTCTGAGGACCTGGTCCGCTGCCAGGTGTACCTGTTCTTGAGTATTTGCAGGAGCGCAGATTGGAAGAATATAGAAGCTTCGTGGATGTCTTCCCTTCGAGCCGTGATTGGTAGCTGGTACTTATATTGTTTGAGTGAGTTGTACTTATATTGTATTTACTTTTCCATTTGAGTTGATAGTGGATTTATTTCCATCCAACTATCCCCCTTAGATACTTCTTATTGAGATCTAGTTTCATAGATACTGGTTATTTATTTCTATATGATTTTGGTGGATGAGATTTAGATTTTACCCTGTGACTAGTATTACATTTTTACCACTTGTGGATTTGATATTCATAATACAGCGTACGTATGGATTTGGTTTTCATATATTGGAGTTGCCATATCCATGCGGCTGGCATGCTTACGTGTCCTAGTCCTACATATTTTGGGACTGGGGCGTGACAGCGTTTCAGGAGGTTTTCCGAACCACACACCGCGTGTTCGTCGAAATGACCGAACGACCATTTCGACTTGGTTTCGTAGTTTCGGGCTTATGCGCGTGTTGGGTTAGCTTCGGGGAGTGTGTGCTAGAATTCTCGGGTTATATTTTATATATATATATATATATATATATATGTATTTGTGTGCATGTGGGTTAGCTTCGGGGAGTGTGTGCTAGAATTCTTCTCCTCTTCCCCTCCCCGCACCGGCCGCCCCTCCTCCTCCCAGCTCCGGCTTATAAAACCCCAGCCTCT
The DNA here is from genome assembly GCA_036927795.1 of Iris macrosiphon. Taxonomy (NCBI): domain Eukaryota; kingdom Viridiplantae; phylum Streptophyta; class Magnoliopsida; order Asparagales; family Iridaceae; genus Iris; species Iris macrosiphon. The sequence continues at coordinate 129,093,569 of JAYESA010000001.1, read as the reverse complement.
TCCCGCCTTCCTCCGACTGAACCCTAACCCCTCTCTCCTCCGTCGTCTCCGGCAATACCTCGATCACCACCGTTGAACCCCCAGCCCAGCACCACCACCATCACCCTCCAGCCCCGCAACCGCCTCTCTCCTCCGCCCAAAACCTCAGCACCCCCGCTTCGAGCCGCCCTAGCCACCGCCTTCACTATAGCGTCGCCGTCTCCTCCTCTCGAGTCTCGCCCCCGCAGCACCCTAGCTACCTCGAGCCCCGCCTGAGCCGACGAACCTCCGCCGTGCAGCCCCGGCCGCCTTGCCACCTCCCCGCAGCCGAGCTGAGCCGCCTCCGGCTAAGCATCTCCGCCCCGAGCAACCCCGGAGAGCTCCTCCGGCGAGTCTCCGGCCATCAATCAGAAACCCTAGCTACAGTAACCCGGATACAGCACAGTGTCGTGTCGCATCGCCTCGCGGGCACGGGAAAACCCAGTCTGCGTAGCCCTGTTCAGGTACTCTTTTTTCTCTCCTCGTTGCCCCATTTTTCGTTCTGTCTGTTGTGACGTGAACCCTGCGTGACCCTCTCGATGCCCGTGCAACCCGCTCGGTGTGTCGCATCCTGTGGTGATCGCGAACTGCGATCCAAAAACAGGAAAATAATACCCCATTTTCCCCCGGAACTGAGTGCGCCCCGCCAAACGGAAAGACTTGGTCGCGTGCGGCCTTCACCGAAAGGTGCGCGCCATTGATATGGACGTGCAAAATTTCGCAGAAGTTGATTTGGATGTGCGTGCACATCGGAATCAACGCTTATCCGCCGACAACGCCCCGTATCCGGCTGTTCTGGATCTCATCATAACTTTGTGTACACACGTCGGATCAAAACGAAACTTACGTCATCGGACTCGTAGCAATACACTGGTCCTGTGACCCAAGTTTGGTTCGATTCTGAGAACGTTGACAAAATCGCGTATCGTGGGCCCCGCGGCTCCACTTGACGGGCGATTTTGTGATCGGCTCATCGGAATCCAATTCTGGAAGTTCCATTGGATTCGTATCATCGTTCTGGACTTGTTGACACTAAGTTGGACGTATTTGGAGACCATTGATTCTGACATATTTTTCGGTACGAAGCGGGCCACATGTGGACCCCGCTTTGACCAAAAAATATCATTTTTGCCCTTGTATCCGAATTGGAATCAAGGGTAGGCGTTTCTAGCTATTTGATATTTTCTAAACCTATTGGTGATATTTATTTCAGCTTTTGGATGAGTACCTGTAAATCCCGCTAAGGTCAGAGCTACAGTTGGAGACATAACCCCAAGCAAGTGTAACTTGCCAAATCCTGCAGTTTTGCTACTTATTTCCTTGACTTATTTATACATTGTTGTGCATGCTTAACCTAGGACCGTGTGACTTTACTTAGTGTCTGATTAATAGTCGGGTGCCAACACCGTACGCAAAGTTGTGTAACGCCACCTAGAGATGGATATCGTGACCCTTTACATTCATTCTCGTACTTGCCTTATCAAGTAAGTTATACCCAGGATACCTGACACTATTCATATGACAGAATCTTTCTGAAATATTCAAGGTGATTCTGTGTAGGTTGCAAGATTAATGACATAGACATTATATGCTTAGATCTTATTGTGACTTGCTGCATTAGTTTTGATCTTGCGTGTCATGGACATGAGACGTGTGATTACATTGGGTGGGGAGAGGCACACAGGCTACAGGCTGAATATATATATATATAACCCTTATTAATGCGGTACTCAAGACTCTAAACCCGAGCTTGGCCCACTACGTGATATCACCGCTACCGGCTCCCAGACACAGAGCTTGTAGTGGTTTCAGCCTGAGTTTTAGTGATGCTCTCAACTTGTATATCACTTAGCTGGTTAAATAGTTTACCCTATTGTTTTATTTATTATTGCACTGCATTTTTTTTTTGCATGAGTTATTTTGTACCTTGCTATGTCCCCTGAGGACCTGGATCCGGATTATGTCCCCAGGATTAGCAGAGGAGATCCACCCTGAGGCATACAGTACAAGAGCATTAGCAGGAGCAGAAGCAAGAACAGGTGCATATATTGGTGTAGAACCAGGGACCGAGGATTAGGTGATTGCCATGGATTTTTCTGAGTATATATTTCTTCTATACTCAGTCTGTGTTTCTATTTACATTCTTGTTTAATGAACAATTGTATCAGACTTGTTATCGGGTTGTTCCCCGATTTACTTACTTGTGATTTGATGATAATATTGTTTCCTTTTGTTGATATTGATATATTCATTCTGTGGATGAGATTAGTAGACCTTATTGTTGTACTACAGCTTAAGTATATCCTGATGGGTCCATTAAATTGGGTTTGCCCAACGGTGTGTGCTGCTGGCCATTGCCACGTGTCTAGTCCCTCGATATTTTGGGACTGGGGCGTGACATAGTTTTTGTGATGGCCCATGCAGGTCAACGACTAAATTGTTCGGTTTCAACTTAGGGACCGAGCAAGCCTGCAATAAGAATAGGATAAGTTTTTTAGGATCTCATCCACTTGCTTGAAATATTCTTGATATCTATATCGGACTCGAATTTATTTCTTGACTTGCATCCTGTCTTGATTCCTGTGCGCTTCTTATAGTTTATTTTGGTTGCAGAATTATGGATCCACAAGCCGGTGAAGAGAATCATCCAGGAACACCACAAGGTGATGTGGTAATCAATGAAGATGAAGTAACACCAGTTGGTGAAGGTCAATCATCACAACAATGCAGTCAAGCAAGTCAGCATGCCTCGAGAATCCAGCAAGATGACCTTCCACCATCGATGCAGTTTACACCACAAATGCCTGTATTCCCACAAGGGCAGGCTATGGACGAACAGCAAATGTTTCGAATGTTCTACGCGATGATGCAAGCCCATCGGAAGGTTCATCAAGAAGCTCAGCAAAACTAAACGGAGAAGTTCATCGACAGATTTAGCTCTGAGCTACGAAAGTTAATCAGCTCTGTTGCAACTACCTTAGACGCAGACATTCTTGCTGCAGCACGACCCATGGAGTGCATTACAAGGATAGAGTCCAGCCAGAAGCGGCCGTATGCATCAGTACCAGACCAAGCACAACAATAAAGAGTTGCAAAACGACCACAGATGAATCCACCACAGAGAGCACCTACACCACTTGCACTAGTCCTTTCTACTTGTCACTACTGTGGCAAGGTAGGCCATCTCGCTAAAGAATATTGACTCAGATTGGGACTATGTTTATCTTGCGGATCCAAAAAGCATTCGGTAAGGGATTGCCTTGAACGTCGAGAGAAAGCACTGATGATTCATCAACCATACACATCAGCACCACCACAGGAAGAAATTGCAAAGAAGTCTCACATGCATCAGTCACCAGGTACTGCCTATCTGTCAGTATTGTCATAAACGAGGCCATATTGAGAACGAGTGCAGACGCAAAAGGAAATTATGTTTAGCTTGCGGATCCAGTCAGCATTTAGTGAAGAAATGCCTTGAGCGTCGAGAAGGAGCACCAATGATAAACCAACAAGCGTTACCAAGGCTAGCCTCTCCAGCATTGGAAGCACATGTAAGCCCCCTGATTTTCAGTAATTATTAATTTGGATTTTTCATAATTTTCTGTAATTTTCTAGGATTTTTCTGTAATTAAAACCTAAGGTATTTTGTGATTTAATGATTTTAATTACTGTTAATTAATATTAAAATATTATGAGAATAATATTTTATGGTGTAAAATGGAAAACCGGACATAGGGTAATTTTCGGTGAATTTATTGGACTCTGGAATCATTTTTAAAGCACTAAAAACCAAGGTAGAATTAAACCTATTTAAACCTGACTGAACCAAACCAAACCGTTGACTGAACCAAACCAAACCAAACCGCTAACTAAATTGAACCAGGCCAACCCAGCATAGCGGGTCGGGTCGAATCCGAGTCAAACCCGACCCGGACCCGAAACCCACAGAACCCTAATTCTAATCGGGTCGGAAACACTGTTCCGACCCGACGGCGCCGTATAAACCCCCCCTCGATGTTCGTGCCCAGCGCCGCAACCCTAATAATTCTCCCAAACTCCGCCGCCTTTCTCCTCTTCTCCGTCGAACTCCCGTACCAGCTCCGCCTCGCACGACCAGCCTCCGCCCCCGAGCACCCGAGTCACCTCACGCCGCCTGACTTCAGCAGCTCCGCCCGAAACCCTAACCTCCAGATCCATCTCCGCCGCACCCCAGCGAACCCCGCCGTCGACCAGAACTCCACAGCCCCTCGCTGTTGACTCCCTCTCCTCTCATCTTCTCCGACCAATCTCGACCCTAAGCCGCTGCCCAGCCCCGCAGAGCCCGTCGACGAATCCCCTCCACCCACACGACTCCGCCTCGCAGTGCCCTACGCCGAGCGCCCCTCTTCGCGACTACCTCCAGCCTCAGCCTACCCCGCCACCATCTCCTTTTCCTCCTCCCTCTCCTTCCTCCGCTGCCCAATTCCCCCCGTGGAGCCCGACCCTCCCCGGGCGAGCCGACCCTGCCACAGCCACTCGCTGCCCTAGCCCTCTGTCCCCTGCCTCCCTCCGGACGGCACCCTCGCCGCGCAGCCCGGCCGTCCCCGAGCCTAATCGCCTCCGACCAACAGCCGACGACCCTGTTCGAGAACCCCCAGCCTCCTCCCTATGTCTCTCCCCGCGGCCAGCGACGTCCTCCACCCGATCTCCGCCCCAGCCGGCGATCCCCTCGCCGTCCTCCTCCCGAGCAGCCACTCCCCGGCCGCCCCGAGCACAGCCACCCTCCGACGGATCTGCGGCAGCACTCGAATCCTGAACCCTAGCCTGGACACAGTTGACGCAGGACACGGTGACCAGGACACAGTACTCGGACACGTGAGAATCAGTCTTCATGGAATCCTATTCAGCTAGCATTTTCTTTCTCCTCGTAACTCCATTTTCAATTTTGTCAGTTATGACGCGTAGACTGTGTAACCCTCTCGGTGCCCGCACAACCCGCTCGATGCATCGCGTCCTGTGGTGATCGCAAACCGCGATCCAAAAATAGGAAAAAACAACGCCCTATTTTACCCCGAAACTGAGTGCGTCCCGCCAAACGGGACGACTTGGTCGCACGCGGTCTTTACCGAAATGTGTGCGTCGTTGATACGGACGTGTGAGATTTCGCAGAAGTTGATTTGGATGTGCGTGCACACCAAAATCGACGCGTATCCGCCGACAACGTCCCGTATCTGCCTATTCTGGAATACGCTGTAACTTCGTGTACACACGTCGGATCAAAACAAAACTTGTGCCATCGGACTCGTAGCAATACGTTGGTCCTGTGACCCAAGTTTGGTTCGATTCTGAGAACGTTGACAAAATCGCGTATCGTGGGCCCCACCGGCTCCACTTGACGGGCGATTTTGTGATCGGCTCATCGGAATCCAATTCTGGAAGTTTTGTTGGGATTGTATCATCGTTCCTGACTTGTTGACACTAAGTTTGACAAATTTGGAGATCTTTGACCCTGACATATTTTTTGGTGCGAAGCGGCCCACATGTGGACCCCGCTTTGACCAGAAACTGTCATTTTTGTCCCTGTGTCCAAATTGGACTTAAGGACAGGCGTTTCTAGCTATTTGATAATTTTTGAATATGATGGTGATGTTTATTTCAGCTTTTAGAGGAGTACCTGCAGGATCCACTGATACAGGGACGACTGTTGGTATTCAAACCCCAGGCAAGTGTACCTTGCCAAACTTGCAGTTCTTGTTATTTATTCCTTTGACTTTATATATATTTGTGCATGCTTGACCTAGGACCGTGTGACTTACTTAGCGTCTGATTAATTGTAAACCCCCTAATTTTCAAATTATTAAATCTTGGATTTTTCCAATTTTCTGGAATTTTCTGTGAATTTTCTGTAATTAAAATCAAGGCTTTTAATTAATAAATAATTTTTAATTGGCAATAAATAATATTAAAATGTCATAAAAATAATATTTTTGGGTGTAGAATAGAAAATTGGACTTAGGGTAATTTTTCTGGATTTTTCTGGGCCTCATACCTATTTTTAAATGCCTAAAAACTATTTATTTAATTAATTAATTAATTATCTATTTATTAAATTATTTATTATTTATTATTTATTATTTATTATTTATTATATTTTTTTTATTTTCTTTTTCCGCAGCCCGCGGCCCGTTAGGCCGCGGCCCGGCCCGTTAGTCTCGGCCCCAGACCCGCTCTTATCGGGTCGGGTCGGGTTCGGCTGAACCCGACCCGCCGTAGCCCGACCCGCCCCGCGTGCACAGCCCCCCCCACGTCCCGCGTCCAGCGCCGGCCGCCGCGCGCAGCCCCGCGCGTTCCGCGCCCCGCTCGCCGCGCTCCGCGCCCACGTCGCCCCACGATCCGCCTTGGCCGGCCCCCTGCAACCGCCTACTCCCCCTTATAAAACCCCCGCCTCCGTCTTCCTCTTCCAGCCTCCACTCCCTCGTCGTTAGCCACCCCGCTCCGCCACCCTAGCCCCGAGACCCTCCGCCGACGCCCGCGGACCCGCAGCGCCCCACCGTCGCAGACCTCCTCCCCTCTCCTCCGCTCCTCCTCCGGCGCCGCTCCGCCGTCCCCGACGCCTCGACAACAGCACGAATAGCAGCCGCAGCCGCCTCTCCGGCCGCCCCTGAGCCACCGCCGCCCCCGTGGACGCCGCGCCGCCCCTCGGCGAATCTTTTCCGGCCCCCTCCGGCGTGTCTCCGGCAGTCCACCGCCGTCCACGGCCGTAATCCGTCGAAAACCCTAACCCTAGCCCTAATTTCGTATTCGCGTGTCCGACACGAGTCGGACACGGTTCGACCGTGTTTCGGGTCCCCTTCAGGTACGCGTAACTTTCGCCTCGTAGCTCCTTTTTCAATTCCGTAAATTGCGTTGTGAAGCCTGTATGACCCTCTCGGTGTTCGGACAAACTGTTCGGGACATCGCGTCCTGTGGTGATCGCACACACGCGATCCAAAAACAGGAAAAACCAGACCCTGTTTCAACCCCGGAACTGAGTCTGCCACCGCCAAACGGGATGACTTGGTCGCGTGCGGTCTTCACAGATACGTACGCATCGTCGATACGGACGTGTGTGAGTTTTCGTGGAAGCTGATTCGGGTGTGCGTGCACACCGGAATCAACGCGTATCCGCAGACATCGCCCGTATCCGCCTTTTCTGCAATACACCCTAACTTCGTGCACACTCGTCAGATCGAGGACAAAACTTGTGCCATCGGACTCGTAGCGATACGCTGGTCCCTGTGGGTCAAGTTTGGTTTGATTCTGAGAACGTTGACGAAATCACGTGTCGTGGGCCCCACAGGCCCCGCTCGATGGGCGATTTTGTGTTCGGCTCATCGGAATCCAAATCTGGAAGTTCCGTTGGGTTCGTATCAGCGTTCCTGACCTGTTGACACTAAGTTTGGTGAATTTGGAGACCTTTGACCCGGACACGTTTTTCGGTACAAAGAGCGGGCCCACCGGCGGACCCCGTTTTGGCCCGAAACTGTCGTTTCTGCCCTTGTCTCCAAATTGGACCCAAGGACAGGCATTTCTAGCTATTTGACACCTTCTGAGCATGATGGTAATGTCTATTTCAGCTTTTGGACTCATCTCTGGAAATTTCCCCAAGAGCCAATATTAATCAGATCCAAACAACAGGCAAGTACCTGCACTTCAAGTTAATCTTTATATTGTGATAATTAAATTCCCTGCTCTACTAGTACCCTTGCTGATTACACGTAGGGTTAGAATACTATATTTCATGTCTTGAATATTGGAATTCATGTCTTGTTTTTCATGTCGGGTGGGAGAATACCTAGAAGGCATGTAGTTTACCCTTCGCCCTTGCCGTGTTTAATAGCTGTTGGTACACGACTGTCCATCAGCCGGATCTCGATTATTCGTGTTTAATAGCCGTCCATGACGGCCGGATTAGCCTTATAAACCCCTACATGCCAACTAAGTATTCTAAAAACAAACACAAGTTTCATACAGATAATTTCTGGTCATGTTATATTTCTTGCTGACTGTTGTAGTTTCATTTCCTGCTCATTTACTTCTGTCTTCTCATATTCCTGTTTATAGTTGTGACTCTGAGATATTGACGTTCTTTTATGCAATTTCCTTAACATGATATTCAATATCTAATTGTCATAAATATTTAGTTTAACCTTGTTGTGCACTGTGTACTTTGCTCCTTTTCCTGACTGGATCTGTTGATTTAGGCGATGATGAGGATCTTGCCCCTACTTATTATGGTCCTTATGAGGGTACAGATGATACCTATGAGGAGCCAGAACCCACCCAGGAGACCCCTGCTGCAGAGTAGCTAGTAGTAGCTATCTTTTATTCTGTTTCTTATCTTATTTAATCGGGTTTGTCCCCGATTTTATTTTGGAATTCCTGTACTAAACATTTGAATTTGTTGTCACATTTATTTTAGTTGCAAATCTTAAGTTTCTATTCTCATTATTATCTTGCCTATGTTAATTTTGAATGAGTTAGACTAGTTTAGATGGATTAACCTAGACAGCGTACTACCGCCGACTCTGCGGCGTAGGCTGGACGTACCCACGCACTTGTGCCCGAACTTCCGGGTGCGGGTCGTGACACGTTTTTATGGTGGCCCATGCAGGTCCTATCCTAAAATAGGGTAGTACCCTAGGACAGGGTATGGAATAAGATTGAGGATTCTAGGAAAAGCTCATTCACAGTATAGCATCCTTATTTCAATTATTGATATCATTTTTGCTCAATTGTCCTATCGCCTTTGATTTCCAAGTATTCTATTCTGATCTTCCTATCCCTTAATCTTTCAGAATGGTTCAGACCAGGAACACAGTAGGAGGCACATCAGAACCAGCTGAGCAGAATGTGCCCGAGACTCTTGCACTCCCGCCGCCTCCATCTGTTCCGGCAGTTACTCTGGATGGGGCACAGCTACTTGGAGTGTTCCAGGGATTGGTGGAATCCCAGAAAGAACAGACTGCACTTCTGTGGACCAGCCTCTCAGAAGCTATTAAGTCCCAGGAGTCGCCGCTCAAGAGGCCAGGAAGTGCCAAAGACTTCAAGAATCTTAGACCCCTGGAATTCTACGGAACTGAGGGCATTCTTTATGCCGATGAGTGGATAGAGAATATCGAGAGACTCCTGAAGATTGCTCGGGTTCCCGATGATCTCAAAGTGGATCCGCAAGCCTGCAACTGTTCGACATTGCTCGAACCTAGTTCAGAGATGAACCCCAACTATCTGCTCCTGACCTCACCTGGGAGGACTTTAAGAGGCTATTCAAGGAGAAATTCTATCCCGAAGTGGCTCGGGAAGCTCTCGAAAGCCAATTCGAGAGACTGGAACAAGGTAACATGTCTGTTGATGAATATACTGCTGAGTTTAGCAGGTTAAGCCACTTTGCGGAGTACATGGTTCGTCCCCCGGAGGACAGAGCCCGTAGATTCAAGATGGGGCTGTCTCCGGATATTCGCCTTGCTGTAACCACCAGCCGAGCTCGTACCTATGAGGAAATCCTGAGCGTGGCACAAGGCGTAGAGAGAGATATGGGGCACAAACTGAAGCGAAAAAGAGATACCGGAAATGCGGGACCCAACAAACGCCCTTTTCAACAACAGCAACAACAACAACAACAGAGGGCCCCGCAGCAAACTCAGCGTCCTCTCCCTCGAGCTCCAGCACCCCAACACCAGGCTCAGGGACAGAACCAGCGAGCTCCCCCTTGCAACTATTGCCAAAAACCAGGCCACACTTGGCAAGACTGTAGAAAGAGGCTTGGTGCCTGTCTCTATTGTGGCTCCCCAGCACATCAATTGAGGGACTGTCCTGCTGCTCAAGGACGCCCCACTGCACCAAAGGCTCCAGTCCAGGCCAGGCCCCCAGCAGCACCACAGAGGGGACCCCCGCTTCCAACTCAACAACAACGCTTTGCTCAGCACCAACAGCAGCAACAGAGGGGTGCACCGCAGCAAGGCCGTGCTTATGCAATGACTCTGGAAGAAGCAGAAGCCACAACAGACGTGATCACAGGTTCTGTGCTTATAAATTCAATACCAGCTATTACTTTATTCGACTCTGGAGCTTCTCATTCATTCATGTCAGTAGATTTCCTTATGAAGCATAACTTAATCACTAAACCCCTTAGGAATTGTTATAAGATCATTACCGGTGGAGGAATCATTCCGGTTAGTGATGCCTGTAACAATTGCCCTATTACATTATGTGGAAGAGAACTGTATGCTAGGCTACTTGTAATGCCAGTGCCCAGTTTTGATATTATACTGGGTATGGATTGGTTGAGTCAACATCATGCCACAATAGACTGTCACAGAGGCAGTGTAATCTTCAGGCCCCTTGGCAAGCCAGAATTTGAATTTGCTAGAGGTTCTAGAGAAATGGGTAATAACATAATTTGTGGAGCCCTAGTAACAGAAGAATTGCCACCTATCATCTCTGAATACCTTGATGTTTTCCCTGAGGATCTCCCAGGCTTACCCCCAGACCGAGAAGTTGAATTCTCCATTGACTTAGTACCAGGAGCAGCACCAGTATCTCAGAATCCCTACAGAATCAACAAGAAGGAGATAATAGAACTAAATGAACAAATCAAAGAACTAGAAGACAAATGCTTCATTAGGTCTAGTGTCTCACCCTGGGGAGCTCCAATATTATTTGTGCCCAAGAAGGACGGATCATCCCGAATGTGTATTGACTATAGGGCCTTGAATGCCTTAACAATTAAGAATAAGTATCCCCTACCCAGGATAGATGACTTATTTGATCAGTTGAGTGGAGCTCGGGTATTTTCAAAGATTGATCTGAGGTCTGGTTATCACCAAGTAAGGGTAAGGAAAGAAGACATCCCTAAAACTGCTTTCAATACCCGGAACGGACATTACGAATTCTTAGTGATGCCGTTCGGGTTGACGAATGCTCCAGCAGTTTTTATGAACTTAATGAACAGAGTTTTCCAGCCATACCTAGACAAATTTGTAGTAGTCTTCATTGATGATATTTTGATCTACTCCAAGACCCCCGAAGAACATGAAGAACATTTGAGGTTAGCATTGGAGACTTTGAGGAAGGAAAAACTTTATGAAAAATTATCCAAATGTGCTTTCTTCCTAGACAAAGTAGAATTCTTGGGACATGTTGTGACTGGGGATGGAATAGCAGTAGATCCTAAGAAGATAGCGGCAGTAGAATCCTAGCCCACTCCAGACTCTGTAGCAGAGATTAGAAGCTTCCTGGGACTAGCTGGCTACTATCGGAAGTTTGTGAAGGACTTTGCTAGGATTGCTGAACCCATGACAAAGTTAACAAGGAAGGATGAAGAGTTCACCTGGACTGATGAATGCCAGCATGCTTTTGAGGAATTGAAGAAAAGGCTGACTACTGCCCCTATTCTGACCTTACCTTCTGGAACCGGAGGTTTCGCTATTTATAGTGATGCCTCTGGAAAAGGTCTAGGTTGTGTATTGGAGCAGAATAAGAAAGTAATAGCATATGCCTCTAGACAGCTTCGACCACATGAAAAGAATTATCCAACCCATGATTTAGAATTGGCAGCTGTCATTTTTGCTCTTAAACTATGGAAACATTATCTTTATGGAGAAAAGGTGAAAATATTTACAGATCATAAAAGTCTAAAATATATCTTCACCCAGAAAGAGCTGAACATGAGGCAAAGAAGGTGGCTGGAACTAATAAAAGATTTTGATATCACCCTTCAATATCATCCTGGGAAGGCCAATATAGTTGCTGATGCTCTAAGCAGGTACCCTATGGCGATGTACTTGACTTTGAACCGACACTTGCTCGAGGACCTGGAAGGCTTAGGTATTGAAGTAATTATCCCAGGAAAAGAGGGCCAAATGATGAACTTGCAGATTCAGTCTACCTTAATAGATAAAATCAAGGAGACTCAGTTTCAAGACGAAAGCCTGCGAATCCTTCGAGGTCAAGTGCAAGCAGGATTAGTAGAAGATTTCAGAATTCATGAAGATGAATCACTGAGGCATGGCGATAGATTATGTGTACCTCAAGGAGACATAAGAGAAGAAATTATGCAAGAGGCGCACAGATCGCAATACTCTATACATCCAGGAGCCAACAAGATGTACAAGGACCTGAGGACGCATGTTTGGTGGCATGGCATGAAAAGAGAAGTAGCCAGGTTCGTATCCCGTTGTTTAGTGTGCCAGCAAGTCAAGGCAGAGAGACAAAGACCTGAAGGATTGCTTCAACCACTACCCATTCCGGAGTGGAAGTGGGAACACATTACAATGGATTTTGTTTCCGGACTTCCGAGGACACCTAGTGGAAAGGATGCAATCTGGGTGATAGTGGATAGACTGACCAAGTCGGCACATTTTCTACCCTTCAAAGTGGGGCTATCTACAGAGAAGCTGGCAGATCTATATATCAGACATATTGTTAAGTTACATGGGGTTCCAGTAAGTATTGTCTCTGACAGAGATTCAAGATTCACCTCTCACTTCTGGAAGAGCTTACAAGCCAGTTTGGGGACTCAACTCAAATTCAGCACAGCTTATCATCCCCAAACCGATGGGCAATCGGAACGTACAATCCAGACCCTTGAAGATATGCTCCGTACATGTGTTCTGGATTTTGGAGGATCCTGGGAAGACTATCTACACCTGGTGGAGTTCTCTTATAATAACAGCTACCAAGCCAGTATCGAGATGACTCCATTTGAAGCTTTGTATGGACGAAGATGTCGTACCCCGCTATCATGGGATGACGTTGGAGAAAGAGCCTTGCTGGGACCAGAGATGGTGATCGATTCAGCTGAGAAGGTAAAACAGATACGGGATAGACTTCGAGTGGCTCAAGACAGGCAACGACATTGGGCAAATAGCCACCGAAGGCCCTTGGAATTTGAGGTAATTAAATTTATGAAATTCAAGTCAATTTAAACGTTTTATTATGGAACTAAGACTTGATTATGACTCTATTTTAAGGTTGGAGAGCTGGTGTTCTTAAAGATTTCCCCGACACGTGGCACCATTAGGTTCGGAAGGAGTGGAAAACTCAGCCCAAGATTCATTGGACCTTTTGGCATTCAGGAGAAAATTGGAGAAGTGGCATACCATCTGGCATTGCCACCCTCTCTGGAAGGAGTCCATAACGTCTTCCACGTGTCGCAGCTGAGGAAGTATGTGTCAGACCCCAGCCACATTTTGGATCACTCAGAGCTCGAAGTAGGCCCAAGTTTGACTTACCAAGAGCAACCCGTGGAGATACTGGATCGCTCGGAGAAAGTCCTACGGAACCAGGTTATCTCCCTGGTTCGCGTAGCTTGGAAGCATCATTCTCCCGGCGAATCCACCTAGGAGCGAGAAGACGAGATTAGAGAGCGATATCCCTATCTTTTTGAACCCTGAGGTATTTTAATTTTCGGCCTTCCTTTTCGTCCCATTGTTATTCTTAAATTTCGAGGACAAAATTTTTGTAAGTTGGGTAGGTTGTAAACCCCCTAATTTTCAAATTATTAAATCTTGGATTTTTCCAATTTTCTGGAATTTTCTGTGAATTTTCTGTAATTAAAATCAAGGCTTTTAATTAATAAATAATTTTTAATTGGCAATAAATAATATTAAAATGTCATGAAAATAATATTTTTGGGTGTAGAATGGAAAATTGGACTTAGGGCAATTTTTCTGGATTTTTCTGGGCCTCAGACCTATTTTTAAATGCCTAAAAACTATTTATTTATTTAATTAATTAATTATCTATTTATTAAATTATTTATTATTTATTATTTATTATTTATTATATTTTCTTTTTCTTTTTCCGCAGCCCGCGGCCCATTAGGCCGCGGCCCGGCCCGTTAGTCTCGGCCCAGACCCGCTCTTATCGGGTCGGGTCGGGTTCAGCCGAACCCGACCTGCCCGCGTGCACAGCCCCCCCACGTCCCGCGTCCAGCGCCGGCCGCCGCGCGCAGCGCCGCGCGTTCCGCGCCCAGCTCGCCGCGCTCCGTGCCACGTCGCCCCACGATCCGCCTTGGCCGGCCCCCTGCAACCGCCTGCTCCCCCTTATAAAACCCCCGCCTCCGTCTTCCTCTTCCAGCCTCCACTCCCTCGCCGTTAGCCACCCCGCTCCGCCACCCTAGCCCCGAGACCCTCCGCCGACGCACGGACACGCAGCGCCCCACCGTCGCAGACCTCCTCCCCTCTCCTCCGCTCCTCCTCCGGCGCCACTCCGCCGTCCCCGACGCCTCGACAACAGCACGAACAGCAGCCGCAGCCGCCTCTCCGGCCGCCCTGAGCCACCGCCGCCCCTGTGGACGCCGCGCCGCCCCTCGGCGAACCTTCCCCGGCCCCCTCCGGCGTGTCTCCGGCAGTCCACCGCCGTCCACGGCCGTAATCCGTCGAAACCCTAACCCTAGCCCTAATTTCGGATTATCGTGTCCTACACGAGTCGGACACGGTTCGACCCTATTTCGGGTCCCCTTCAGGTACGCGTAACTTTCGTCTCGTAGCTCCTTTTTCAATTCCGTAAATTGCGTTGTGAAGCCTGTATGACCCTCTCGGTGTCCGGATAAACTGTTCGGGACATCGCGTCCTGTGGTGATCGCACACCGCGATCCAAAAACAGGAAAAACTAGACCCTATTTCACCCCGGAACTGAGTCCGCCCCGCCAAACGGGACGACTTGGTCGCGTGCGGTCTTCACAGATACGTACGCATCGTCGATACGGACGTGTGAGTTTTCGTGGAAGCTGATTCGGGTGTGCGTGCACACCGGAATCAACGCGTATCCGCGGACATCGTCCGTATCTGCCTTTTCTGCAATTCACCCTAACTTCGTGCACACTCGTCAGATCGAGACGAAACTTGCGCCATCGGACTCGTAGCGATACGCTGGTCCTGTGGGTCAAGTTTGGTTCGATTCTGAGAACGTTGACGAAATCACGTGTCGTGGGCCCCACAGGCCCCGCTCGACGGGCGATTTTGTGTTCGGCTCATCGAAATCCAAATCTGGAAGTTCCGTTGGGTTCGTATCAGCGTTCCTGACCTGTTGACACTAAGTTTGGTGAATTTGGAGACCTTTGACCCGGACACGTTTTTCGGTACAAAGCGGGCCCACCGGCGGACCCCGTTTTGGCCCGAAACTGCCGTTTCTGCCCTTGTCTCCAAATTGGACCCAAGGACAGGCGTTTCTAGCTATTTGACACCTTCTGAGCGTGATGGTAATGTCAATTTCAGCTTTTGGACTCATCTCTGGAAATTTCCCCAATAGCCAATATTAATCAGATCCAAACAACAGGCAAGTACCTGCACTTCAAGTTAATCTTTATATTATGATAATTAAATTCTCTGCTCTACTAGTACCCTTGCTGATTACACGTAGGGTTAGAATACTATATTTCATGTCTTGAATATTGGAATTCATGTCTTGTTTTTCATGTCGGGTGGGAGAATACCTAGAAGGCATGTAGTTTACCCTTCCCCTTGCCGTGTTTAATAGCTGTTGGTACACGACTGTCCATCAGCCGGATCTCGATTATTCGTGTTTAATAGCCGTCCATGACGGCCGGATTAGCCTTATAAACCCCTACATGCCAACTAAGTATTCTAAAAACAAACACAAGTTTCATACAGATAATTTCTGGTCATGTTATATTTCTTGCTGACTGTTGTAGTTTCATTTCCTGCTCATTTACTTCTGTCTTCTCATATTCCTGTTTATAGTTGTGACTCTGAGATATTGACGTTCTTTTATGCAATTTCCTTAACATGATATTCAATATCTAATTGTCATAAATATTTAGTTTAACCTTGTTGTGCACTGTGTACTTTGCTCCTTTTCCTGACTGGATCTGTTGATTTAGGCGATGATGAGGATCTTGCCCCTACTTATTATGGTCCTTATGAGGGTACAGATGATACCTATGAGGAGCCAGAACCCACCCAGGAGACCCCTGCTGCAGAGTAGCTAGTAGTAGCTATCTTTTATTCTGTTTCTTATCTTATTTAATCGGGTTTGTCCCCGATTTCATTTTGGAATTCCTGTACTAAACATTTGAATTTGTTGTCACATTTATTTCAGTTGTAAATCTTAAGTTTCTATTCTCATTATTATCTTGCCTATGTTAATTGTGAATGAGTTAGACTAGTTTAGATGGATTAACCTAGACAGCGTACTACCGCCGACTCTGCGGCGTAGGCTGGACGTACCCACGCACTTGTGCCCGAACTTCCGGGTGCGGGTCGTGACATTAATAGTCGGGTGCCAACACCGTACGCGGAGTTGTGTACGTCACCTAGAGATGGATATCGTGACCCTTTACATTCTCGTACTTGTCTTATCAAGTACCTAGACCCAGGACACTTGACACTATTTATGAGACAGAATCTTCCTGAGATATTCATGGTCATTCTATGTAGGATACAGGTTTTATGACATAGACATTTTATTCATAGACATTATATGACTTGCTGCATTAGTTTTGATCCTGCGTGTCATGGACATGAGACGTGAGATTATATTGGGTGGAGAGAGTATTACCGTACAAAGGCTGATTATATTATATATATTGTCATCTGGATGTGTCTTAGTTTCTGATACAGAGCTATGGCACCAGTTCTGGCCCTTCGAGAAAATACTGCTATGGGTTTCTCCGATACTGATCCTGTAGTAGTCTCAGCCCGAGTATGACTAAAACTCTCAACTTGCATATCACTTAGCTGGTTATATATTTACCCTATTGTTCATTTATTGCTGCACTGCATTTATTTTGGCTTGTATTATCTGTACCTTGTATGTCCCCTGAGGACCTGGATCCGGACTATATCCCCAGGACTAGCAGACGAGATCGACCCCGAGTTACACGGGACAGGAGCATTAGCAGGAGCAGAAGCAGTAGCAGGCACTAGAGCAGTACCAGATCCAGTAGACGAGTGATCACCGAGAGTATCTTCTGAGTATATATTGTTCCATACTCAGTATTTGCTGTGGTTATCTTTATTCTTGTATCTTGACAGATGTATTCAGACTCATTATCGGGTTATTTTCCTGAGTTTATATTATATTGAGATTGATCTTATTTTATGATTCTGATATTGTTGTATTTATTTCTGTGGATGAGATTAGTATATTTAGACCATTATTGTTGTATTACAGCTTAAGTACGCCCCGATGGATCCATTAAATTGGATTTGTCCATCGGTGTGTGCTGCTGGTCATTATCACGCATCTGGTCCCACGGTATTTTGGGACTGGGGCGTGACAGCACCTCAAACGGGAGTTCAAGGAGTCCTACCACCATCCCTAGAAGGGTATCAGCCGAGGCCACCCTTGGCACCACAAGCAGCACTCTTCCAGCAGGCTCAACAGCAGCAGAGGAATCGACTGCAAGGACGCGGGCAAGCTTTCGCGATGACCTTGGAAGGCGCGCAGATTCATGGAGTGGCTAATGCGCGTAAGTTTTTTCATAGTTATTCGTTTCTAGTATTGCTGTAGTTTGTGCCTGTTGATTCGTGACCTTAGCCTTGACCTAGTAATTTTAAACTTGCTAATAATTGATAACCTAATATGTTTTTATAAGTGATAATCCAGTTTTCTAAAACTGTAGTTTTCTAGATTTCCTTCATCCGAGAAATTGTATAACTTTTAATGCTTAGGGAAATGAATTTCCCTATGTCTTATTCTTACACCCTCAACCTTGATTCTCCTTGATCGTGATATGCTTCGAACAATATTTGCAACCGTGTCATCTCTGTTGACCGGTTATTCTTTGATTGCGAGGACGCAATCCTCTTAAGGGGGGTAGATTGTAAATCCCCTAATTTTTCAGAAATTTTTAAAATAGATTTTTCACAATTTTCTGAATTTTTCTGGGATTTTTAACTAATTAAAACTAAGGTATTTTGAAATTAAATAATTTTTAAATAATTTTAGTTAATATTAAAATGTTATGAAAATACTATTTTCTGGTGTAAAATAAAAAATTAGACATAGGGTAATTTCCCGAAAATTTATTGGACCCCGGAAGTATTTTTAAAACCCTAAAAATCAAGTTTTAAATAAACCAAATAAACCCTAGGATTAAACCCGGTTTATTTCAAATAAACCAAACCAAGCCGAACCAGACCCGGTCTAGCTGAACCGGGCCTAACCCTAGCGGGTCGGATCCGGTCCCGTCACCCGACCCGACCCGCTTCAACCCGACCCGGCTGCTACAGTGCGGCCCCATTCTCCCCCGACCGCTTCAGCTCCCCGCCGCCGGTCGTTACGCCGCTCCGCCTACCCCGCTGGACGCCGCTTCGCATCCCCGCAACCGCCAGCTCCTCCTCTTCCCCTCCCCGCACCGGCTGCCCCTCCGCCTCCCAGCTCCGACTTATAAAACCCCAGCCGCTTCCCGCCTTCCTTCTCCCTCCGCCTGAACCCTAACCCCTCTCTCCTCTGTCGTCTCCGGCAACACCTCGATCACCACCGTTGAACCCCCAGCACAGCACCACCACCATCACCCTCCAGCCCCACAACCGCCTCTCTCCTCCGACCAGAACCCCAGCGCCCCCGCTTCGAGCCGCCCTAGCCACCGCCTTCACTACAGCGCTGCGTCTCCTCCTCCCGAGTCTCGCCTCCAGCACCCTAGCTACCTCGAGCCCCGCCTGAGCCGACGAGCCTCCACCGTACAGCCCCGGCTGCCGTGCCATCTCCCTGCAGCCGAGCTGAGCTGCCTCCTGCTGAGCATCTTCGCCCCGAGAAACCCCGGCAAGCTCCTCCGGCGAGTCTCCGGCCATCGATCCGAAACCCTAGCTACAGTAACCCGGACACAGCACAGTGTCGTGTCGCATCGCCTCGCGGACACAGAAAAACCCAGTCTGCGTAGCCCTGTTCAGGTACTCTTTTTTCTCTCCTCGTTGCCCCATTTTTCGTTGTCTGTTGTGACGCGAACCCTGCGTGACCCTCTCGATGCCCGTGCAACCCGCTCGGTGTGTCGCATCCTGTGGTGATCGCGAACTGCGATCCAAAAACAGAAAAATAACACCCCGTTTTTCCCCGGAACTGAGTGCGCCCTGCCAAATGGGATGACTTGGTCGCGTGCGGTCTTCATCGAAAGGTGCGCGCCGTTGATGCGGACGTACGAGATTTCGCAGAAGTTGATTTGGATGTGCGTGCACACCGAAATCAACGTGTATCCGCCGACAACGCCCCGTATCCGCCTGTTCTGGATATCGTCGTAACTTTGTGTACACACGTCGAATCAAAATGAAACTTGCGCCATCGAACTCGTAGAAATATGCTGTTCCTGTGACCCAAGTTTGGTTCGATTCTAAGAACGTTGACAAAATCGTGTATCGTGGGCCCCGCGGCTCCACTTGACGGGCGATTTTTTGATCGGCTCATCGGAATCCAATTCTGGAAGTTCTATTGGGTTCATATCACCGTTCTGGAATTGTTGACACTAAGTTGGACGTATTTGGAGATTATTAGTTCTGACACATTTTCGGTGCAAAGCGGGCCACATGTGGACCCCGCTTTGACCAAAAAATGTCATTTTTGCCCTTGTGTCCAAATTGGACTCAAGGACAGGCGTTTCTAGCTATTTGATAATTTCTGAACCTGTTGGTGATATTTATTTCAGCTTTTGGAGGAGTACCTGCAAATCCCGCTAAGGTCAGAGCTACAGTTGGAGACATAACCCCAGGCAAGTGTAACTTGCCAAATCCTGCAGTTTTGCTACTTATTTTCTTGACTTATTTATACATTATTGTACATGCTTAACCTAGGACCGTGTGACTTTACTTAGTGTCTGATTAATAGTCGGGTACCAACACCGTACGCGAAGTTGTGTAACACCACCTAGAGATGGATATCGTGACCCTTTACATTCATTCTCGTACTTGCCTTATCAAGTAAGTTATACCCAGGATACCTGACACTATTCATATGACAGAATCTTCCTGAAATATTCAAGGTGATTCTGTGTAGGTTGCAGGATTAATGACATAGACATTATATGCTTAGATCTTATTGTGGCTTGCTGCATTAGTTTTGATCTTGCGTGTCATGGACATGAGACGTGTGATTACATTGGGTGGGGAGAGACACACAGGCTACAGGCTGAATATATATATATAACCCTTATTAATGCGGTGCTCAAGACTCTAAACCCGAGCTTGGCCCATTACGTGATATCACCGCTACCGGCTCCCAGACACAGAGCTTGTAGTGGTTTCAGCCTGAGTTTTACTGATGCTCTCAACTTGTATATCACTTAGCTGGTTATATAGTTTACCCTATTGTTTCATTTATTATTGCACTGCATTTTTTTTGGCATGAGTTATTTTGTACCTTGCTATGTCCCCTGAGGACCTGGATCCGGATTATGTCCCCAGGATTAGCAGAGGAGATCCACCCTGAGGCATACAGTACAGAAGCATTAGCAGGAGCAGAAGCAAGAACAGGTGCATACATTGGTGCAGAACCAGGGACCGAGGATTAGGTGATTGCCATAGATTTTTCTGAGTATATATTTCTTCTATACTCAGTCTGTGTTGCTATTTACATTCTTGTTTAATGAACAATTATATCAGACTTGTTATCGGGTTGTTCCCCGATTTATTTACTTGTGATTTGATGATAATATTGTTTCCTTTTGTTGATATTGATATATTCATTCTGTGGATGAGATTAGTAGACCTTATTATTGTACTACAACTTAAGTACATCCTGATGGGTCCATTAAATTGGGTTTGCCCATCGGTGTGTGCTGCTGGCAATTGCCACGTGTCTAGTCCCTCGATATTTTGGGACTGGGGCGTGACATGGGGTCCACATGTGGTCCACTTCGCACTGAAAATATGTCGAAGACAAAGTTCTCTAAATTTATTAAACTTAGTGTCTACGAGTCCAGAACGATGATACGAACCAAATGGAACGTTCAAAACTGGATTTCGACGAGCCGATCACGAAATCGCCCGTCATGTGAAACTGTGGGGCCCACGTAACAGCGTTTCGTCAACGTTCTCAGAATCGAACCAAATTTGGCTCACAGGACCAGCGTAATACTGCAAATCCAATGGCATAAGTTTCGTTTCAAATTAACGAGTACACATGAAGTTATAAAAGTGTCGGAACAGACCGATACGGGACTTTTCGACGGATATGCATTAATTCCGGTGTGCACGCACATCCAAATCAAGTTTCACGATAGTCCACACATCTTCTCTTACGTTATATGCCTTTCAGTGCAATTCGCATACGACGACATGGCCTCATTTGGGACGCATCCCGTATCGCGAGATTTTGGGCATTTTAAAAATAAGTTTTTGTTGTTTTGGAACCAGAATAATTTAACCATTAAAGCAAACTAATAAAAACTAAAAGAACAAAAAAAATCTTGGTTATATTGTGAAAAAAATTAATTATATTTTAAAAATAATTAACGAGTTGATAGAAAATTGGACATGAACAGGGGTACTTGGACTGAATTTTTGAACTATTTTTGAACAGTTTTTCGGCCAACTTTCGGTCAATTTTTCGATCAAACCCGGGTATCTAAATTTGTTCCACTTGAAGAAAATCCTAGAGGGTTAGTTTATGAACATATCAGCGAAGACGGAACGTGAAACAGACGAGCGAGGAGGTCGAAACCATCGCGCGAAGGGGGGAGCAAGGTGATGCTGCTGCTGTTGGCCGCGCGGCTGCTGCGACGACGCTCCGGAGCTGCAACGACGCTCCGGAGCTGCGGCAGCGCGGCGGCTCCGGCGGGTGATGGTGGAGGTGGTGTGGGATTAGGGTTAGGGTTTAGGTATGTGTTCATATATATAGAGGTAGAGAGCCAGGGAGAGTGAGCGGGTAGTTTTAGGTTTCATAGGTTTGGGTTTGGGTTAATGGGTTTGGGTTTAGAATTTAGGGTTTTTTTTTATTCAATAATTATATGTAGAAAATTTTCAAATATAGTTAGGCACTTGAAAAACTTATAGAAAATTTATATTTCCTCCAATAAATAATTTACAACCCAATTTATATCAATTCAAAAGGTATTTACTAAATATTAATGAATATTAAATTAGTTAAATAAATTCATAATTCTATTTTTTACTTAATATTATATTGGGAGCATGCAGGAGGTTCGAATAATATAACTCGAGTATCGTGTGCGTAATATGACCAGTTAGGCTCATAGCATGGATTTGGTTGGAAGCAATGGGTTGGGGTGGCATGTTAAAATCGTACGCCATGACAAAAAGGGTTAATTAATTATCGTTTTCTTGTAATCGTGTCACGAAAGTTGTGCGACCAAAATAAGGCATGGGATTACGAATTTGTGAGGGACAGTCATGGCAAGAGCCTAATTTGACTCATCTAAGTCGAGCATGCTATGTTGGTTGGAAGGGGAAGGCTATTATTGCACTCAAGATCTTAAAACCAGGGTGGTTGGTTTCCAAAGTTCAATTAAATTATCGAATAAATATTAAAATAAAAAAATTTATTAATTTCTGATCTAACCCTATGTAAAAATTAGGGTGCTCACAGTATGGAACGTTCAGTGACTGTAACCAAGCGGTCAAATATTCTCGATTGCGGAAACACTTTCGAACAATAGTGGAAGCAACACAGAACGATCATAGATACAGATTCGATAATCTCATAAGCGACTTTGAATACTCGTAGAAGGCAACTTTGAATACACACTGAGGCGACTGTGACTAATCACGGAAGAGACTTTGAATAATCACTAGCGCAACTTTGAGTATTCGCAGAGGCATCATTAAGTAATCGTGAAAGCAACTTTTGATTTAAAATTTGTCGAGTCCAATGATGTATTAACTGTGCTCTGATACCAATTTATCATGTCCCAATTCCGAAGAACCGAAAGTAGCAACGTGTGTGATGTCGTACAAGCCTAGATTATACTTGTACAAGGCAAGAAGATAGACAATGCATGGTATATCTCAGAAACAACTACATCACAACGAAATTAAGCAGACAAATTGAAGTCACAATGAATAAAATGAAAAGCTTCTCTTCATTGATAGTGATAATTGAGTACATGGCTTACAAAAGATTTACAAAGCTCTCAAATACAACTGATACTTGGCCCATTTGGCTTACATTGATATTTATCGTTTTGGCTTACATTTTCACTGTTACAACTGAATTATAATGTTCCATACATTATGCCATTTATATCAGAAGACGCCTCCAATGGAATAAGAACTTTTGTGCGTCCCAACAATGTTTCGATGTCTCGGAACCGCTCCAGCCACTTATCAATGTTGAGTACCTGGGGATGCCACAAACGTGAAGGTGATGTATGTTGTGAATCTTTAACCCATAAATAGCTTATCGAAAAACGGTAGAATTAAACACTAATTATTATATTTTGTTGTAATAATTAATTATATATTGAATTTGTGAATTAAATTATGTACCTTTTACTTTCAATTTTTTTTTTTAATAAACCATAAATGGATGATGTCTTCCTACAAGGTGTCTAACACATATGTATATTGTTTCACTACCTAGTAAGTATCAAACGACTATAATTTAAGTTTAAAAAAATCCAACAAAAATGTGAGACAATAATAAAAAATATCATATCACTAAGTAATCCTATATTAGAAAATTATCTAATTAAGAGTAGTGAATGGTCAAATTATACCATGAATGATTAAGACAGTGGTTAATAGGTATTTATAGTGTCACTGTAGAAAAGTTATTAAGCTTATATTGACAATTCTACTAAACATACGAATTCACTTAAAGCATTATAGATAGGAGTAAATTATGCAAAGATATATTTTTAATTAATCTAATTTGAAAGAACTATTTTCTATATAA
Organism: Iris macrosiphon; assembly: GCA_036927795.1. Lineage (NCBI taxonomy): Eukaryota > Viridiplantae > Streptophyta > Magnoliopsida > Asparagales > Iridaceae > Iris > Iris macrosiphon. Next base: position 129,069,725 of record JAYESA010000001.1, on the reverse strand, counting down.
AAGTCACTTAGCTCTTATGTAATTAGAAACTCTAATAGGGAGTAGTATATAAAACATAGCTTACGCTGATGTAGCAAACGGCGTTAGACATAACCGTCTTTCTCGCTGGCAGAGCTTTGTCGGGTTATTAACGGGCAGTGTTATAATCAACTACTTTGTATATTTCGTTTATTTAATTAAAAATTTTCTCTTCTTCATTTCCGTGGACCCACTGTTACTTTTCGTATTCAGACACGTGTCGGCATGAGGATGCAAAGCATGGGTCAAAAGACTCAAAGATGACGACGTGGCAGAATTCTACTGTCTCTATAGGCAGTTTGCTGTTTTGAACCTGTAGCACGGGACGGATTTATGTTCTGGTCCTACTCACACACAGCAAACAGACTCGCCATTCGTGTCACACGTGTGGAGTTCTTCTTAACTACAACACGCACAATCCACGTGACAGGTTGTGTATGATATTTTTTTTGTAAGTTCATAAATGCCATTTTTGTTATTACTATTTACTTAATTTACTTAATGTAGATGCACATGTGTTACATTTATTTTTAAAACCACAAACAATAAGCTCCATTAATTATTTTATACATAATTATATAATTATCAATATTAAATTTAATGAACAATATTAATTAGTAAATATAAGTAAAAATAAAAAATTTACGATGAAGTTTCAAATCTTTATATTATATAGTATATATATAGAAAGTTATATATAATATATTTTTTCTTTTTCTATTATTGCCTTGTGAGTTAAAAAAGCAATAGAACAATCTTCTTGATGAGGATACGAAAAGAATAGCATGAGAAAGATGCTGAAATTATTGAGATGAAAAAAACAAAATTAAATAGAATTAAATTAAATTAGCTAAAAATATAAAAAATAGAAAAATTTTAAATAAGACAAATGTTTCGGCAATGCTATTGGTGGAATTTTGAATACTAAAATTTTGCTAGATAGATTGACATAATTTGCACAAATTTTAAAAAATAATTGTTAGACATTTGACATACACTTATTAAGTAAAAAATTATCTTTGAGTTGGCAAAAATATTTGGAGTAATTAATGAGTTTTGGTCTTTTAGAGTTAGTCGAATTAATTGTGCTCAATTTTCCAACAAATATACTTATGGTAATTGAAGGAAGCAGAGGAAAAACAGACACACACAGAGAGAGAAGCATGATTTTTTTTAATTCATTATTTAGATTAATTACAACATCAAAGATACAAAATTTATTCATTCTTGAGATTAATTATACATCAAAGAAAAAAAAATATTATTGAGATTAATTACAACATCAAAGATAAGATTTAGTCTCTTGATTGGTTAGTACATTTCATTCTATTGTGTCCTAGCACACAACAATTACTCCAATGGAGATCTCATGTCTATAAATATTTCGTAATGATATGGTTTTTATTTAATCTTCTAGCTTTGCGTCGTACATCTAGTACTCAAACTTGGCCTCTAATCAATGCATTTTTAGGAGTGTAAAAAAATGTAATTGGTTTCATATGTGGCTCATATACACTTCTCATTTTTTAGTAAAAAAGAGCGCAAAAAAACTTTTAATACTTACATTACAAGACTTATACGCAAAACATACACGTACACATGGTAGATTAGTATGATACCACCATAAACATGAATAATATTTACCATAAAAACAAACCAAATGTTCTACTTGTTTCATGATTTAATATTTTAAATAAAAATAATCAATACGCAATATTTGAAAGTGGCGTTGTTCTCTATTTATGAGGGCAATAATTTTGAACATTAACGAACAATAACTGTTTGTGGTATTAAACAAAAGAATGAAGATGTATTCAATATGGGGTTTACACAGAACCCGCCTTCTTTGGTTTACAAACAAACTTGTACAATTTGATCCTATACGAGGATATGGGAGTACAATTTATTTAATCTGGATAAATATTGCTATAGGTGTCTGATCTGCAGTCGATCACTTTAGCCCTTGGACCACACGATGTTGAAGAAGTGCCGTAGAAGACAGGAAGCAGCTTCGAAGGTTGCAGGAGAGGGTGGATACACGATGCCAAAGTCGTCGATCCCTACTCTTTGCCTGAGCTCCGGGTGCTCTCTCTCTCTCTCTCTCTCTCTCGGGTTCGATCTTCCAATTTTTGTCGACCTGGTTCGATCTTCAAGTTTGAAGTTTTTCCCCCTTGTTCCTCATTGATAGAGGTCTCTATTTATAGAGTTTTAGTGACAGTGACCACTCCGTCGGTGTAACAACCGAGGAGTGAAAAGTACAGCACCCTTTTACACAACGGTTAAAGTAACCAATGTATGCGTATAGATGATCTTTTGAATGAGCGTGTGACGCGGGTCCAACTAAGGGACACAACGCGTACAATTACTACGAAGATCACGGCGTAAAAGCCACGTAGGTAGGTATCCATTGTGTAGAAGAGGTTGGCATAGAAGCCAAATGTCTGTCACCATGGCATATAAGCCAAATAGTTATCAAACCGGCATAGAAGCCGAACAGGCGTAGAAGCCTAGTGGTCGTAGAGGCCGAACAGGCATAGAAGCCGAGTGGTCGTAGAGGCCGAACATGTGTAAGCCCTTGATTTTTCAAAAATATTAAAAATTAGATTTTTCGCAATTTTCTGGAATTTTCTGAGAATTTTTCTGTAATTAAAATTAAGGTTTTAATTATTAAATGATCTTTTAGTTGTTAATAAACAATATTAAAATATCATGAAAATAATATTTTTGGGTGTAAAATGAAAAACTGACTTAGGGTAATTTTTCTGGATTTTTTGGGCCTCAGACCTATTTTTTAAATGCCTAAAAACTATTTTAAATAAATAATTAATTAATTAATTTTATTATACTTATTATTATTATTGTAATTTTTTTCTGTTTTGGGTCGGCCCGGCCCAGTGGACCGGCCCAACAGCCCAGCCGGCCCAGCCGGCCCAGCCCCAACCATTACCGGGTCGGGTCGGGTCAGACAACCCGACCCGCTAGCCGCCGCACCCGCCGACCCGTTTCTCCCCCAGCACCCCCCCACGACCCCGCCTGACCCGCTCCCCGCTCCGCTCCCGCCGACCGCGCCGCCCGCCGCTCCACCCGGCTCGCCCCGCCCTCCGCGGCCACGACCCCCTCGCCCCCCGCCTTGGCCGGCCCCTCTCCCCTATATAAACCCTGCAACCCCCCCTCCGGCCAACACACCCGACCACCGACCACCGCCTCAACGCCGGCCGACCCCGCCGCCTTGCCCCCCGACCTCGCCGCCGCAGTTCCCCTCGCCCCTCGCCGCACCACCGCACCAGCGACCTCCGGCCGCCACTCCATTCCACGACAGCAGCAGCAGCCGCCATCCCCGGCGCCGTCCCGCTCCGCCGTGCCTCCGCCCGGCCTCGCCTCGGCGTTCCCGACCTCCTCCGGCCAGCACAACACCGCTCAGCCCCGCCGGCGGCCATCGCCTGAACCCTAACCCTATTCCCAATTCTCGTGTCGTGTTCCGATTTTCGGGTCCTGTTCAGGTACTCATATTTTTCTCCTCGCTGCATTGTTTTCAATTCCGTAAATTGCGTTGTGAAGCCTGTATGACCCTCTCGGTGCCCGGACAAACTGCTCGGGGCATCGCGTCCTGTGGTGATCACACACCGCGATCCAAAAACAGAAAAAACCAGACCCTGTTCCACCCCGGAACTGAGTACGCCCCGCCAAACGGGACGACTTGGTCGCGTGCGGTCTTCACAGATACGTGCGCGCCGTCGATACGGACGTGTGAGATTTCACGGAAGCTGATTCGGGTGTGCGTGCACACCGGAATCAACGCGTATCCGCGGACATCGCCCCATATCCGACTTTTCTGTAATTCACCCTAACTTCGTGCACACACGTCGGATCGAGACGAAACTTGCTCCATCGGACTCGTAGCAATACGCTGGTCCTGTGGGTCAAGTTTGGTTCGATTCTGAGAACGTTGACGAAATCGCGTGTCGTGGACCCCACAGGCCCCGCTCGACGGGCGATTTCGTGATCGGCTCATCAGAATCCAATTCTGCAAGTTCCGTTGGGTTCGTATCATCGTTTCTGACCTGTTGACACTAAGTTTGGAAAATTTGGAGACCTTTGACCCTGACACATTTTTCGGTGCAAAGCGGGCCCCGCATGCGGACCTCGTTTTGACCCGAAACTGTCGTTTTTGCCCTTGTCTCCAAATTGGACCCAAGGACAGACGTTTCTAGCTATTTGATATCTTCTGAGCATGATGGTAATGTTTATTTCAGCATTTGGACACATTTCTGGAAATTTCCCCGAGACACAAAACTATAATTGGATCCAAACATCAGGCAAGTACCTGCTCTTCAAGTTTAAATTTTTATATTATGATAATTAATTCACTGCTCTACTAGTACCCTTGATGATTACACGTAGTATTAGAACACGGGATTTCATGTCTTGAATACTGATTTTTCATGTCTTGCTTTCGTGTCGGGTGGGAGAATACTAGAAGGCATGTAGTTTACCCTTCCCCCCTACCATGTTTAATAGCTGTTGGTGCGCGACTGTACCCTTAGCCGGATCTCGATGTTTCATGTTTAATAGCCGTCTATGACGGCCGGATTAACCTTATAAACCCCTACATGCCAACTATGTATTCTAAATTAAACACTAGTTCACACACATAGCTTCTTGTCTTGTTATAGTTCTTGTTGGCTGTTGTAGCTTCATTTCCTGTCTCATATTACTCCTGCTTTCTCATATTCCTGTTTATAGCATTAACACTTAGTTATTGTTGTTTCTTTTATGCATATTCTCAATATGTTACACAATCAGTTTCTGTTTCTGTAAACCCCCTCACCCAAAATAGATATTTTGTGTATATTTTATATTATTATAGATATTGAATTTCTTTAGGGTATTCTGTTATTTAATTAGCAAATGAATTTCTCGATATATTTACTTATATAAATATTTATTTAGAATCATTTTTAGGTTATTTTAGATTTTTGAAATTAATTAGGATTTATTTGGATATATATAGTCTTAATATTAGATAGATGCTAATTTAGTGTTAATAGATATTAATAAGATTTTATAAATTATTTGTATTATATTTAGTTATATTCAAGATTATAAATTATTGAGATAGATTCAAACTCTACTTTAAATTAATTCAAATCCTGAACCTACTAGGAAAGCAACTTAATGTATATCATATCCTTATTTAAATTCATCATAATCCTATCCAAATTAACCAATCCTAGTCGTATTTAATTAAGTAGTGTCCACCATTATAAATACCTCATCCTTCATATTTTTCTTTCCCAAATTTCTCTCTTTTTCGTCCAAAAATAGTCAAAATTCGTCATAAATTCAGCCTCATTTTCTACTAGTTATGACGAATTAAAAAGACGATATCACCTAGCTCCGGACTCCAAACGTGCTCCAGTTTTTTTTGTTAGAATGATAATGAGGTTAGCTTTCTGATTATATAAATTGTTTTTCTAAATTATTAGTATTAAATTCTGGAAAATTCGTAGAGCACAGCATGTCCAAAAATAGACGTGTTTCGATGTTTTCGCGATTCCGGGAGAACCAAGAATCAGAATCACGAACCGTTTAAAGTTTCGGAAAGCTAATATCGAGATCATCGACATATATTTTTCCTAGAATTTATTTTGAAGTATTTATATACTGTTAATTCTGTAGAACTTCTAGGTTAGAATTTAACCATCGGTACATAATACAAAATTTGTATGTGCCATAATTCCCAAACGAATTTGAATTCGGACGAGCCATAAATTCCAGCATATTTTTTACGCTGAAATCTACAGGAAATCATGCATGAAAATTGAGTTTGTGTCGGTTGACTTTTTGGTCAACAGATCGCCTCGATTTGCGTGCCATGAGTCTCGAGTTGATAAAATTCAGTTTTTTGGACAAAATTTAGGAATTAACATAAAATCAAAATAATAAGATTAAAATAGAATTTTAGAGTAATTATTCCAGAATTAAATAAATTAAAATAAATTATCTTTTGACGTGATAAATTTGTAATACATAGGCTATTTGGACTGTGACTTGGACTCTGATTCATACAAGCAGCAGGACCCCAGGCAAGATACCTTGCCAAATTGTTTACAGTACTTTGTATGCTATTTATATTTCTTTTTATTTATTTTATTTCTGTTTATTCTTGCATGTGTAGTTTTTCTCCAGTCATTACTATGTATTAGATATGTTGACACACACATGGCACCTAGTATCATAGAGGACAATCATTAGGCGTATGGGCTTTTAACCACTCTGATAAACCGTAGTATATAGCTCGCACTACGGGCGTGTGTCGCGCTGGTCGCTACCCCCACGGTATGTCGATTTCTGGAGTCTCGCTGGTCGCTACCCCCGCGGTATGTCGATTTCTGATGTCCATTGACGTGTGTGTGAGTTGTGAGGTAGATCGAGTAGCCTACCCTTACCCATATGTCAAAAAGTTGTCCTCATTTGCATTCATATAGATTATCTTGTACAGCGTACTTATTTATTTTCAAACCATATGCATGTTTACTGTATTCAAATTGGCTCGTATTTTTTGTATCTTGTTACGTCTCTCTGAGGACCTGGTCTGCTGCCAGGTGTATCTTTTCTTGAGTATTTGCAGGAGCGCAGATTTGGATGGTTACATGTGATCCGAGGATGTCTTCTCTTCGAGCTGTGATGGATAGCTGGTATTCTTATATTGTGTTGTGGTGTTGTACTCATATTGTATTTGCTCTTATATTCGAGTTGGTAGTGGATTTGTTTCCACCCAACTATCATCCTTAGATACTTCTTATTGAGATCTAGTTTCATAGATACTGGTTATTTATTTTTATATGATTTTGGGTGGATGAGATTTAGATTTTACCCTGTGACTTGTATTATATTTTATACCACTTGTGGATTTTATATTCATATTACAACGTACGTATGGATTTGGTTTCCATATATTGGAGTTGCCATATCCATGCGGCTGACATGCTTACGTGTCCTAGTCCTACGTATTTTTGGGACTGGGGCGTGACATGTTTTTGTGGTGGCCCATGCAGGTTGAGAGCATATTGTCTCGGTTACGTTACTGTACCGAACAAGCCTGCACCTAGGACTAGAGTATAGGATCTCATCCACAATTGACTGTGATTCATCTCCTCCTATCTGTTCTATTTTGAATAATTGTATCCTGCTTGATTCATGTACTTCCCTAATAGTTCTTTAAGTATAGCCTTCTCCTATAATATAGAAGTTCATGTTGTTAGATGATAATTAGAGTAGCACACCTATTAAGAATACAACGAGAATATAGACACACCACTAAGTTTAGAATATCTAGTGAACCCTAGAATTCCTTATCTTTAGATTGTTATACCATTACCCCTTGATGTATTAAGAAGACTTGAGAGTAGTATAGACACTACTAGAGTTAGTTAGAAGTTTTACCATAATGTTTGACACCTAGTATCACATAGTCTTTTGACCTATTAATTGAAGTATAACCGAATAATATTTATCGCATACTAGCAAAAGATGACAGTGTTTATTCAGACCATAAAATTTAAAGGTCCTTGCCTTATTTGGTCGACCAGCGACTTAGATAAGGAGGTTGTATGATAACTGTAGAGATTGTAGAGTCTTTTATTATTATTGCTTATGTTGTTTTTGCTTTTGCGAACTTAAATTATTTTGTAACTTCTCACATCATAATCCAGCGTTATATTTTCTGTGCTACCTTGAATTATGCTGCTATTATAGCCTAGTTTTTGCAAGCTTAATCTTATATCGAGCTTGTTCATGACATATGTGTTATTGGGGCCTGATCAACCACACTAATACAAATTGTCTAATCAGAATCAGTGTATTATGGTCTAGCTAGCCATAATGCGCTTGATTCGCCCTTCGCAATAGTATTTTACGTGGATTGAGATGTATAGTGGACCAGTAGACAAATATACTTACCCTCTAGATACGACAAAGCATATCATATCAAGTACATAACTGTACCAATGTGAGCATGCGAATAGAAAATTACCAAATTAAGATTTTAATCCACAACTGTCTTGACAATTCCCATTTGAATTCTTTAAACGCTTTGATTCCCATACTTCCATTCTATTACCCCTCCTTGAACTCTTTTCCGTTGCTTTCCGTCTTCCCTTGTTTCGGAAAGACAAAATCTCGTACTTGGATATAAGTGATACACAGATAGTACAAGATATACCCCATAGGCCAATCACATTATTTGGTGACTATCTTTCATAATTGATTAAGGGCATATCACATATGATATAGTTGGTGTTAAAGTTTTGAGGATTGAATGACATGAGAAAATAAATTGAGGAATATTTTCTTAAGTGTAAGAGCCTTATGTGATAGATGGGTAAATTCTAAGTTGGGTAGAAATTGTATTATTAAACTTGAGGTAAATTCTTTTAGATTATTATCAAGTGAGATTAGATAGAGAGAAACTATGTTCTATTTTAATTTCGAGGACGAAATTTTTGTAAGTTTGGTAGATTGTAAACCCCCTCACCCAAAATAGATATTTTGTGTATATTTTATATTATTATAGATATTGAATTTCTTTAGGGTATTCTGTTATTTAATTAGCAAATGAATTTCTCGATATATTTACTTATATAAATATTTATTTAGAATCATTTTTAGGTTATTTTAGATTTTTGAAATTAATTAGGATTTATTTGGATATATATAGTCTTAATATTAGATAGATGCTAATTTAGTGTTAATAGATATTAATAAGATTTTATAAATTATTTGTATTATATTTAATTATATTCAAGATTATAAATTATTGAGATAGATTCAAACTCTACTTTAAATTAATTCAAATCCTGAACCTACTAGGAAAGCAACTTAATGTATATCATATCCTTATTTAAATTCATCATAATCCTATCCAAATTAACCAATCCTAGTCGTATTTAATTAAGTAGTGTCCACCATTATAAATACCTCATCCTTCATATTTTTCTTTCCCAAATTTCTCTCTTTTTCGTCCAAAAATAGTCAAAATTTGTCATAAATTCAGCCTCATTTTCTACTAGTTATGACGAATTAAAAAAATGATATCTCCTAGCTTCGGACTCCAAACGTGCTCCAGTTTTTTTTGTTAAAATGATAATGAGGTTAGATTTCTGATTATATAAATTGTTTTTCTAAATTATTAGTATTAAATTCTAAAAAATTCGTAGAGCACAGCATGTCCGAAAATAGACGTGTTTCGATGTTTTCGCGATTTCGGGAGAACCAGGAATCAGAATCACGAACCGTTTAAAGTTTCGGAAAGCTAATATCGAGATCATCGACATATATTTTTCCTAGAATTTATTTCGAAGTATTTATATACTGTTAATTCTGTAGAACTTCTAGGTTAGAATTTAACCATCGGTGCATAATACAAAATTTGTATGTGCCATAATTCCCAAACGAATTTGAATTCGGACGAGCCATAAATTCCAGCATATTTTTGACGCTGAAATCTACAGGAAATCATGCATGAAAATTGAGTTTGTGTCGGTTGACTTTTTGGTCAACAGATCGCCTCGATTTGCGTGCCATGAGTCTCGAGTTGATAAAATTCAGTTTTTTGGACAAAATTTAGGAATTAACATAAAATCAGAATAATAAGATTAAAATAGAATTTTAGAGTAATTATTCCAGAATTAAATAAATTAAAATAAATTATCTTTTGACGTGATAAATTTGTAATACATAGGCTATTTGGACTGTGACTTGGACTCTGATTCATACCAGCAGCAGGACCCCAGGCAAGATACCTTGCCAAATTGTTTACAGTACTTTGCATGCTATTTATATTTCTTTTTATTTATTTCATTTCTGTTTATTCTTGCATGTGTAGTTTTTCTCCAGTCATTACTATGTATTAGATATGTTGACACACACATGGCACCTAGTATCATAGAGGACAATCATTAGGCGTATGGGCTTTTAACCACTCTAGTAAACCGTAGTATATAGCTCGCACTACGGGCGTGTGTCGCGCTGGTCGCTACCCCCGCGGTATGTCGATTTCTGGAGTCTCGCTGGTCGCTACCCCCACGGTATGTCGATTTCTGATGTCCATTGACGTGTGTGTGAGTTGTGAGGTAGATCGAGTAGCCTACCCTTGCCCATATGTCAAAAAGTTGTCCTCATTTGCATTCATATAGATTGTCTTGTACAGCGTACTTATTTATTTTCAAACCATATGCATGTTTACTGTATTCAAATTGGCTCGTATTTTTTGTATCTTGTTACGTCTCTCTGAGGACCTGGTCTGCTGCCAGGTGTATCTTTTCTTGAGTATTTGCAGGAGCGCAGATTTGGATGGTTACATGTGATCCGAGGATGTCTTCTCTTCGAGCTGTGATGGATAGCTGGTATTCTTATATTGTGTTGTGGTGTTGTACTCATATTGTATTTGCTCTTATATTCGAGTTGGTAGTGGATTTGTTTCCACCCAACTATCATCCTTAGATACTTCTTATTGAGATCTAGTTTCATAGATACTGGTTATTTATTTCTATATGATTTTGGGTGGATGAGATTTAGATTTTACCCTGTGACTTGTATTATATTTTATACCACTTGTGGATTTTATATTCATATTACAACGTACGTATGGATTTGGTTTCCATATATTGGAGTTGCCATATCCATGCGGCTGGCATGCTTACGTGTCCTAGTCCTACGTATTTTTGGGACTGGGGCGTGACAGTTTCCAATTGTCATAAATGTTTAGTTTAATCTTGTTGTGCATTGTGTACTTTGCTCCTTTCCTGACTGGATCCGTTGATTTAGGCGATGATGAGGACCTTGCCCCTACCTATTATGGCCACTATGAGTTAGCAGGTGACCCATATGAGGATCCAGTTCCCACCCAGGAGGCTACTTCTGCAGAGTAGTTAGCAGTAGTAACTTATTTATTTCCTTTCAGCATATACTCGGGTTTGTCCCCGATTTATCTTCTGGCTTTGTATTAACTATGGATCTGTTGACACAATTTGTTTTATAAAAGTTAGCATTCCTATTTCCTGTTATTTTCCTTGTTAATTTATTGTGGATGATATAGATTTAAAATTACTTATGAGAATGACCTTGACAGCGTACTACCGCCGACACTGCGGCGTAGGCTGGACGTGCCCACGTACTCGTGCCCGAATATCCGGGTGTGGATCGTGACAACAGGTATAGAAGCCAAAGGAGCACAGAGGCCAAGCAGGCGTAGAAGCTGAAGGGGCACAGAGGCCGAGCAGGCGTAGAAGCCGAAGGGGCACATAGGCCGAGCTGGCGTAGAAGCCGAATGAGCACAAACGTTGGATGGGCGTAGAAGCCGCTGCGTACCGTGCCACAGTGCTGATGTGGACGTCTTAGCCGGAATTACGGCTTTTAAAGATATAATCAAATCTCTTGCATTAAATTCTGAGATTTGCCACCATCCTGTGCATTAAATATGGAGGCGTGTTCTTTGACGGTCTGCAACCCTTTCTGCGCATCAGTCGCAGAGACGTGCCTCGAGAAACTGTCACCGCTCTGTGCATTAGGCGAAGAGACGTACCTCGAACCCCGTACGGAGTGCAGCTTTTGGCGTTGCAGGCGGTTTGTCTACTGCAGAACGTAAACAGCTCGCGTTTTGCCTGTGTAAAATAAGGCAGCGTATCCCTTTGTGCTTGAAAAAGCAGTTTACGCGAAGGGGATGGCGGTATTTGACAGCCTGGGTAGCAGTACAGTGCCATCATTATAGCCGTCGCTTGGGTAGTCGAGTCGTATCCCTTTGCCAGAAGTTCAGACATCAGGTTCATTGCAGGCTCTGACAGGTTCATTGCAGGATCTGACAGGTTCACTTCGGGGAATACGAAGCGTCTTTTGTACACCTCAATGCTGCGTATGAAAGGGGAGGAGTTTTACGCCCTGGAGGCGATGAAGCACCCTGTTTACGCTGAAGCGGCTTGGACATACTGCCTTGCGCGGATGGTCCTTTAAGCTTTTATGTTTCACGCTCTGTTATAGCGGAAAAGGCTCTGTTGCACGCTTGATGGCTCTTAAGGCCTCTGCCTATGCTGCTCTGCACCGATATGCCGCGTATAATCATCCGGCGTATTTTTCATGTTTCTACAAGACCCCCTTCAAAGCTTTCAAATTCCTCGAAAGTTGGAACGCTTTGAATGAAGCATGAACCGCACCTCGTGACTCGAAACGTTTCTGAATGGAGAGTTGAAACGGTCGATGCCGACTTTATGGCAGATTTATTGGGGACCGGTGTGACCCCTTTCGCCTATAAAAAGGCTGGGGGAGTTAGCCTGTTCTCCCCACATTTTCATTACCACACAAAGATGATCGCCGGGGTTCGCCGGGTCGATTTGAGAAAGAAGGAGATCATGTTCTTCCAGCGTGTAAGGAGCCAAAAAAGACGGCGTCTTCGAGCAAGTGTCCACTGAAACGATGGATCATGGAAGGATATCTTAGCCTCCCTTGCTCGGGATAATCAGCAACTTTATATGGCTGTTCTTCCAGGAGAAGGGAAGGGTCGTATTAGACCACACTGCTTGCAAGCGGTGTCTTCTCCTGTTACCTCCGGCGGTGAGAGCAGCGACTAGCTCTGACCTCGGGCATTGAGTTGGGTGGAATATCTCAACTCAATCTGTCACGGCGCATGGAGTATGGGATATGAAAGCCCAAACTATGTCGTTCCCTCGCCGGTGATTATTGCCATGTCAGTCAGTTTGCTGGAACTGACTAACTGCCGGAGAAGATGGATGAAGAATTGTGCCCCTGTGAGAACCTGTCAGAACAGCTTCTGGGCAATCTTCAGACGATGATGGGAAAACCCTCCTATCAACGGAGTTTCCCTCATATGTAATCATGACAATGAAAAGAAAACCCTTGTAGATTAGATTTTCCTCATATGTAATCATGACTTTAATCTTTTAATAAAATCGTCTTGCTTTTCCATATGATCATCTTGCCATACGTTACTGTGAAGTCTGAATATATGTAGCTTCGACACGTCTGATTCTGTACGCCGACTCTGTAGAAAGAGTGCTAGGTCCTGTCATTTACGCATAGCGAATAGTCTATAGAATGCTGTAGAGCATTTTGAACATTTTAGAACTGTCCTGTTGCTAGGACTGAGGAACCGCGTAGAGCTCTGAACTTCTGATGAACAGAATTTTTGTTCAGACTTCGTCTTCAAGAATGACTTCTCGAAAAATCCATTGGAACAGGGTCGAGAAATGGTTGTCTAACTGAGTTGCCATCTTTTGATAGACGAGATATTCAGACTGGAGTCTGGATGAACCTCCAATTGACCCGAGAAGAATAATTTCTCAATGTTTGAACTCTTGTATGCTTCGGGTACTTGGGATATGTTGAGGTCAAGAAGGAGTATCTTCTGTGTGAACTCCTGTAATCGACCGCCTTGAGTTCGGATATGCGGAAGGTCAGATATCCGTAGCGTAGATGAGCTAAAAATCTTGAGTTCGTAGGCCTGTTGAGCGTAGAAAGCCACCGAGCGTGAGATCATCGATTTGGAGCTGCTGAGCGTGAAGTCGTAGGTTTGTAGCCTCTCGAGCGTAAAATCTACCCAGCACAAAGGCATCCGGACATAAAACCATAGACTGATAGCTTGCGAGCATAGAACCGTAGATCTGTTGCTGTCGGGCGTAGGAAGCTCCTTAGCGTAGAACTGTAGATTTGTAGCCTGTGAATGAAAGAAATCTTCTGAGCATAGAGGTTGTGGGTCTGTTGCCTCCGAGCGTAAACTAAGCGCCACCGAGCGTGAGATCATCGATTTGGTACCTGCTGAGCGTGAAGTCGTAGGTTTGTAGCCTCTCGAGCGTAAAAGCTACCGAGCACAAAGGCATCCGGGCATAAAACCATAGACTGATAGCTTGCGAGCGTAAAACCGTAGATCTGTTGCTGTCGAGCGTAGAAAGCTCCTTAGCATAGGAACCGCTGACCTGCTTTTACACGAAAAACTCTTCAAATTTGCTGACTGTCCGTCTTTCGAGAGTTAGCGGGTTGACGTAGTACCCAATCATAACCAAATATTTAATTTGTGAGATTCGGTTGGGGTTTCGACGAGCCGCCTGAGGATTCGAGGAGTCGACCCGAATTCTATATATATCCCAAGCTTCTGGAGAGAGAAACTTTTTATCCGTCTTCTGCGAGAGAGAGCTTTGATTGTTTAAGTTTTTTTCCCTCGTACTTTCTCCGAGCACTCCAGGTTTCCAGCAATGGCGCCGAAGCAAACCCTCTCCACCAAAGGAAAGAGCATAGGCTCTTCTTCTCGTGCTTCTGCCCCGGCGAGAGAGTCTTCGGCCGGGCGATGCGAACTTCCTTCCGAGCGAAGGATCCTGTCGACGAGTAGCGCACCCGGTCTTAGAGGTATGGCCATCGGAAATGACAAAGAACGACAAAAAATCCTTCGCACACGTTGAACATGACCGCGCTAGGTCATCTTCTGTGCTGATAGCCTCTTTGAGAAAGATGACGCACGGAGACGTTTTCATCTTTTACGCCCACATTTCTAATGTGTCAGCGTAAAAACTCCATGTCTTCGTAGTTATGAGCGTAAAAGCTCTGGCTGCCGAAGACTTGGTGTATACTGTAAAATTTTAGTTTTACGCTTTGGATGGGACCTCCGACGTAATAACTAGAATTTTAGCAGTCTGGCGTAAAGCACGGACCGTATACCGCCAATTACGCTTTCGGGATATGACTCCTGTCACGCCCCGATCCCGAAAGGGTCGATCGTCCTCGCTGGATCCTTTACGGAACCGATTCGTACTCGCTTGGGGCGTGATGCCGTGCGAGCCTGGAGTTACGCTCGCACAAGGCAAGAACTTGCAGTTATAGGAACCCATTTTTGAAACACAATTTAGAAAACACATTCACAGATATTTGAACACAAGTGCAGGAAGAAACATACTTTTTCATTGATAATTCAGAGTAATTTACATAGAGTTTACATTGATGCGCCTCTCGGCTGCTTGATTTGCATTACTAAAAGATAACTCAAAAGGTAGGGCGCGCTCCATCAGATAGTCCACGTCGTTCATACATTACGCCCTTGTATAGGTTGAAAGTCCAAGCCTCCAAAATGATCTGACTCAAACTATACTTCAAAATAGAGGTGCTCCTAACGCCTCCTCGTCTATCCACTAGCGATGCACCGTCTGAGTGCCTGAAATAGTTGTCCACAACGTGGGTCAGTACTCAACTTGTACTGGTGAGCGGGATGAACCCACTCGACTAAATCGACACTAGCTTATTAGGGGCGAGCATGCATTAAGATGACTTCTATAAAGAAGCAAGTGAATTCAATTCATATCAGTTGCATGTTTTGATAGGAATGAAAATAGCATTGAATCCAACCAGTGCATCGATTGCTTACTCAACCGATGCACGCCTTCCCTGCAATAAAACACAAGTATACTTACCATCTGCACAAGACAATAAATTAGCATGTATTCTATTCTATGAGGTCATTGGTGTGATCGACACCTTAGGGACATATTTCAAGCATTAGCGGCGCGCCCTATCAGCCCGGGTAGCAAGCCCTGCTGGAGGTCCCGCAATGCATCGTGACGAGCACGAATCAAATATTTCCCTCCGGATCGATACGGTTCCAGTGCCCCGGAAAGCCGTTTCGAGGAAATGCCAAACCTTGTGCACAAGTTGTCCCAGACCATGCAAATGCATGAACAATTCATATTATCATACAATGCATCGAAATAAACAAAGAAGTAAAGCAGCAATATATATCTCATGCAACAGTTCATATTTTCTCAATACGGTGTTCCGATTTTGGTATCCCATAGGTCCAAACTCCATCCGAGGCACTAGGCCGCCACCAACGACCAATTTCCTTTATAAACAACTCAAATTATAAGGTGCAAGCATATAGTAAAATTAGTCTACAAATCCCATGTTCCTTTCTTAGTGGCTGGCATACATTGTGGCAAGGATTCCTAGGCGTCCAACCGGGCATCATCGAGTGAACGTTTGAAACATTAGAGATGTGGGCATGAAGAAGTAGGAAAGAAGGGTCCAAACCACTCTCTGGTTAAGGAAAAGGTAGCTGAAACACGAATCCCGCCTAGCGACGATCAAACGTCAGTTACGCGGACCTGCACAGCAAGAGCACCAATTAGAATTCTTGCCTATCCTTCCTTGTCGAACTCCCAAGAATTAAAGCTCCAAACGATAAAACCAGCAGCGAAAACCAAGCAAATCGAAAGCAACACCAAATTAAAATCCCAAAGCGGCAATCAAGAAAACCAAGCAACCAAACACGAAAACTATTGGACTCGTTTCAATAGAGGCCTTTCTATGAGTTGGAAAGGATCATCGCATTTCGTCCGTGGCAAAAAGATGCCGAAAATGTAAGCTACGACTCAGACGGACTAGCCACAAGCCCAATTACGTAGTGCACATCCCGGTCGGATCGGGATTTGAGGCACTACATAATATACCACTAAGAAAAAGTTTTGACCCGAAACTTAAGAACAAGGCCGACCCAGAACTTAAGAACAAGGCCCTACCTCCGACTTAATGAACAATGAAGGATACTTCTCCTTCATCTCTGATTCCATTTCCCAAGTTGATTCTCCAACAGAATGGTTCCGCCACAGCACGCGAACCAAGGACATCGTACGGTTGCGAAGTACTTTTTCCTTACGATCCAGAATCTGCGCCGGCTCTTCTGAGTATGACAAATCCATGCGCAATTCCAATTGCTCGAAGCTAACCACATGACTAGGGTCATGCGCATACTTTCGGAGTTGAGAAACGTGGAATACGTCATGCACTTCAGCCAAGGCGGGAGGGAGTGCAATCCGATACGCCACAGCTGCCACTCGTTCCAGTATCTCAAAGGGGCCGACAAACCGGGGACTCAGTTTGCCTTTCACGCTGAAACGCATCACACCTCGCATCGGCGTCACTTTCAAGAAGACATGATCCCCGACCATGAACTCCAAAGGCCTTCTATGTGCATCAGCATAACTTTTCTGTCGGCTCTGTGCTGTGCGGAGTCTTTCCCGAATCAAGCGAACTTTCTCAACTGCCTGCTCTACCAGCTCTAGCCCGAGTACCTGTCGCTCGCCGACTTCGTCCCAACAGATTGGAGATCGACACTTTTGCCCATATAGTGCTTTGTACGGTGCCATCTGGATGCTTGATTGGTAGCTGTTATTGTACGCAAACTCTGCCAATGGAAGATGTGTGTCCCAACTAGTCTTTAAATCAATAGCACACAGCCGTAACATATCTTCAAGTATCTGATTTGTCCTCTCTGTCTGTCCGTCAGTCTGTGGGTGATATGCGGTACTGAACTGTAGCTTGGTCCCCAAAGCAGCCTGTAGACTAGTCCAGAAACGAGATAAGAAGTGTCCGTCACGGTCAAAGACGATTGAGGCAGGTACTCCGTGTAATCGGACAATCTCATCTATGTAAATTTGTGCTAACCGATCGACGCTCCAAGTAACTTTTATGGGAAGAAAGTGGGCTGATTTGGTCAAACGATCAACTATGACCCAAATTGTATCATGCCCCCGTGGCGTCTTCGGAAATCCCACAATAAAATCCATAGTGATGTTATCCCATTTCCACTCGGGAATAGCGAGGTTCTGAAGCTCCCCGCCGGGCCTCTGATATTCAGCTTTAACCTGTTGACAGGCCATGCACTGTGACACAAAGGTCGCCACATCCCGCTTCATACCGTGCCACCAGAAGGTCCCGCACAAGTCCTTGTACATCTTAGTGCTCCCCGGATGTAAAGAATACTTCGCGTAGTGTGCTTCCGCCATAATTTCCCTTCGGAGTTCTGGGTCGCTAGGAACACATAGCCTTCCTTTCATCTGTAAGGCCCCATCTTCGCTTGCCACAAAATCAGACGTCTTCCCCGCCAAGATCAATCTGCGTACCATCGCTAAGAACTGATCGCCCTACTGAGCTGATTTGATTCTACCACGTAAACCCAGTTCAAGATGGAGTGGTGCCAGCTGCACTCCTTGCTGCCGAACTCGAAACTCGATGCCCATCGCCTCAAGATCTCGAAGTAGACGGTTGTCTATAGATAACGAGCCCACGTGCTTTCGACTCAGAGCATTAGCAACGACGTTTCCCTTGCCCGGTGTATACGCGATCGTTAGGTCGTAGTCCTTAATAAGTTCTAGCCAACGCCGCGACCGGAGGTTCAATTCCCGCTGGGTGAATAGGTACTTGAGGCTCTTGTGATCCGTAAAGATTTTGCAAGCAACACCATAAAGATAATGCCTCCATAACTTTAATGCAAACACAATTGCCGCCAATTCCAGATCATGCGTCGGGTAGTTTTTCTCGTGCGGCTTCAGTTGCCTGGAGGCGTACGATATTACCTTGTCCCTCTGCATGAGCACACACCCTAAGCCGAGTCCTGAAGCGTCGCTGTATATCTGAAACTCTTCTACCCCATCTGGAAGTGCAAGAATCGGAGCTGAAACAAGACGTCGCTTAAGTTTCCGAAAGCTGGCTTCGCAGTCATCACCCCATTCGTATGCAATCCCTTTCTGAGTAAGGCGAGTCATCGGCGAGGCCAGTTTAGAAAAATCCTTCACGAAACTACGGTAGTATCCCACTAGGCCCAGAAAGCTTCGAACTTCGCTGGCTGACGTAGGTTGTTTCCAATCCACCACCGCCTCTATTTTCTTCGGGTCTACGGCGACGCCTTCGGCCGAGATGACATGACCAAGGAACGCCACGCTGTTCAACCAGAACTCAAACTTGCTGAGCTTAGCGAACAACTTATGGTCTCATAATATCTGCAGCACGATCTTCAGGTGTTCCTTGTGCTCCGTCTCATTCTTGGAATAAATTAGTATGTCGTCTATGAATATGACTACAAACTTATCCACAAACGGCCGAAACACGCGGTTCATCAGATCCATAAAAGCTGCAGGGGCGTTCGTCAAACCGAACGACATCACGAGGAACTCATAGTGTCTGTAACGGGTTCTGAAAGCAGATTTTTGAATATCATCTGATTTGATTTTCAACTGGTGATACCCTGACCTGCGATCAACTTTAGAGAAAACTGTTGCACCTTGCAGCTGATCAAACAAGTCATCTATTCTTGGCAATGGGTACTGATTCCGCACGGTCGCCTTATTCAGCTCTCGGTAGTCAATACACAGCCACATGGATCCATCCTTCTTCTTCACGAACAGCACCGGAGCGCCCCACAGAGAAACGCTTGGACAAATGTATCCTCGGTCCAACAGATCTTGCAACTGAACTTTAAGTTCCTTAAGCTCTGCTGGGGCTATGCGATAAGGTGCCTTTGATATCGGTCGCGAATCCGGAAAAGTGTCAATGCTGAATTCGATCTCACGATCAGGAGGCATTCCAGGCAGCTCGTCTGGGAACACGTCGAGGAAATCTGCAATGACTTCAGCCTGAGCTGCATCTGCACATTCTTGCCGGGTGTCTCGAACAGAAGCTAAGTACCCTTCACAGCCCGAATGCAACATACGCCTAGCCAAAATTGCTGATATCACCATTGCCATCTTCGGTGCAGCGCTGCACGAATAGTAGAAGTCTGCCTCGCCGGGTAGACGAAATACGACTCGCTTTTCCGCGCACTCAATTGTTGCATGGCAAGCACCCAACCAGTCCATCCCGAGAATAATATCGTAATCCTTGATGTCTAGTACAATGACATCTAAGGAAAGCTTCCTTCCTCCAATGCAAATATAACCATCCCTACAGATCGCATGGGCGGGCATATCGACTCCCGAAGGGGTACTTACGCAAAGGTTCATATTTAAAGGAGTAGAAGCTAATTTATGCTCAACAGTAAAATCAGCAGATAAGAAACTATGCGTAGCACCTGAATCGAATAAGACTCTAGCGGGCAAATCTCTGAAAAGTAAAGTACCTGTCACGACCGTTTCAGAGACGGATGCCTCATCCCGAGTCAGTGCATAGACTCAGCCTTGAGCACCCTGGCGTTGTGGATTTACTGGCACAGCATTGGCATCACTTGCTGGAGGCCCCTTGTTTTGATTCCCGTTGCTCTGATTCGGCTTGCCCTCTCGGCAGTTAAACTGTTTGTGGCCCAGACGACCACATTTAAAACATCCTTGTACCCGACATTCATTCACTTTATGCCCTGATTTGCCGCACCGACTGCAGTTCAGTGTTTGGGATTGGCCCCTATTATCAGACGTATGTGAATGCTTGTGTGCTCCAGACCCTCCCGTTTCATGAGAATGTTTATTGTTGTTGGTACGGGGGGGTTGCACCTCGGCCTTTGGGAGAGGGCGCCCAAAGATCCGCTCGCTGTTCAGAGCCGCTTCGTAACATTCCCTGTATGTTTGACATTTTTGGTTGATGACGTCCCTACGCAAATCGTCATTCAAACCCTTCTAAAACCGATAGCACCACGCCTGCTGATTAGGCAAGAAGTGCCCTGCAAACTTAGCCAGTTTAGCGAATACTGAGTCGTAATCGTCAACAGACAAACTTCCTTACACCAGATTACTGAAGTCGTCTTCCTTCTGTTGACGCACGGCTCGGGGAATATATTGTTCAATGAAGGCAGATTTGAACATTTTCCAAGTAATTTTACAGTTGGGATTGGCATCATAAATCCCTTGCTTCGTGGCCTCCCACCAATCATGCGCACGCAGTTCCAGCTGAACCGATGCACAGGCCACTCGCTTGGATCCCCTGATGCCAACCAGGTTGAAGAGTCCTTCCAGCTTAGCAATCCACCCCATCACCACGTCCGGCTCAGCTCGTCCGTTGAACGTTGGCGGATGCATTTTAGTGAACTCAGCTGCACGACAGGAGTTCCTTGCTGGAGGTTGCGTCTCTTCTGACTCATCTTCTACCGCCACGGCCGGCGGCATGATAGGCGTCCCTGTGGCTGCCCCGTTGCTTGGTACCAGGGATGCAATCAGTTGCATCATTGTATCCATTTGCTTCTTTTGAGAAGCAAACTGCGCTTGTATGTTAGCTTGTTGGGTAACAGTTTGTTGTTGCTGCACCTCCATGAGGTGCATAAGCCGTTCCGCCATACCAGTTGAACCCGCTCCTGCAGATTCTTCAGAGCTTGCTGGATCGCTCTGAATGGGTTGAGCACTGCTGGCAGTTGCAGTGTTCTTCTTTGCCATGGCTACAAAAGAGAGTAGCTTGTTAACACTCCAAAAACGATAGATTTTGTATCTATGGGCTCATTGTATAGGCGACTCATCTCATGCAGCGGACGCCGAACGCAACTCAATTGAGAGGCGCATCAAACTCCTTTATAATCTTTTAAAATCCCATGGAAGTAAAGCCTAGGCTCTGATACCAATATGTCACGCCCCAATCCCGAAAAGGTCGATCGTCCTCGCTGGATCCTTTACGGAACCGATTCGTCCTCGCTTGGGGCGTGATGCCGTGCGAGCCTGGAGTTGCGCTCGCACAAGGCAAGAACTTGCAGTTATAGGAACCCATTTTTGAAACACAATTTAGAAAACACATTCACAGATTTTTGAACACAAGTGCAGGAAGAAACATGCTTTTTCATTGATAATTCAGAGTAATTTACATAGAGTTTACATTGATGCGCCTCTCGGCTGCTTGATTTGCATTACTAAAAGATAACTCAAAAGGCAGGGCGCGCTCTATCAGATAGTCCACGTCGTTCATACATTACGCCCTTGTATAGGTTGAAAGTCCAAGCCTCCAAAATGATCTGACTCCAACTATACTTCAAAATAGAGGTGCTCCTAACGCCTCCTCGTCTATCCACTAGCGTTGCACCGTCTGAGTGCCTGAAATAGTTGCCCACAACGTGGGTCAGTACTCAACTTGTACTGGTGAACGGGATGAACCCACTCGACTAAATTGACACTAGCTTATTAGGGGCGAGCATGCATTAAGATGACTTCTATAAAGAAGCAAGTGAATTCAATTCATATCAGTTGCATGTTTTGATAGGAATGAAAATAGCATTGAATCCAACCAGTGCATCGATTGCTTACTCAACCGATGCACGCCTTCCCTGCAATAAAACACAAGTATACTTACCATCTGCACAAGATAATAAATTAGCATGTATTCTATTCTATGCGGTCATTGGTGTGATCGACACCTTAGGGACATATTTTAAGCATTAGCGGCGCGCCCTATCAGCCCGGGTAGCAAGCCCTGCTGGAGGTCCCACAATGCATCATGACGAGCACGAATCAAATATTTCCTTCCGGATCGATACGGTTCCAGTGCCCCGGAAAGCCGTTTCGAGGAAATGCCAAACCTTGTGCACAAGTTTTCCCAGACCATGCAAATGCATGAGCAATTCATATTATCATACAATGCATCGAAATAAACAAAGAAGCAAAGCAGCAATATATATCTCATGCAATAGTTCATATTTTCTCAATGCGGTGTTCCGATTTTGGTATCCCATAGGTCCAAACTCCATCCGAGGCACTAGGCCTCCACCAACGACCAATTCCCTTTATAAATAACTCAAATTATAAGGTGCAAACATATAGTAAAATTAGTCTATAAATCCCATGTTCCTTTCTTAGTGGCTGGCATGCATTGTGGCAAGGATTTCCTAGGCGTCCAACCGGGCATCATCGAGTGAACGTTTGAAACATTAGAGATGTGGGCGTGAAGAAGTAGGAAAGAAGGATCCAAACCACTCACTGGTTAAGGAAAAGGTAGCTGAAATACGAATCCCGCCTAGCAACGATCAAACGTCAGTTACGCGGACCTGCACAGCAGGAGCACCAATTAGAATTCTTGCCTATCCTTCCTTGCCGAACTCCCCAAGAATCAAAGCTCCAAACGATAAAACCAGCAGCGAAAACCAAGCAAATCGAAAGCAACACCAAATTAAAATCCCAAAGCGGCAATAAAGAAAACCAAGCAACCAAATACGAAAACTATTGGACTCGTTTCAATAGAGGCCTTTCCATGAGTTGGAAAGGATCATCGCATTTCGTCCGTGGCAAGAAGATACCGAAGATCTAAGCTACGACTCAGACGGACTAGCCACAAGCCCAATTACGTAGTGCACATCCCGGTCGGATCGGGATTTGAGGCACTACAACTCCTGGCGTAGGATGACCAAATTTTGTACAGTCTTGGCGTAAAGCACCGACTGTCGCTTTTTGGTCTTTATGTTGCAAGGTTCGTAATGACGTATTTTCCGTGCATTTTTGCAGTCGACTTGCATGAGTCTCCACTGGCCGAGGTGATGGGATCCGCTGCTGGGATGCTGCACTCGAACTACTTGGAGGATCTGTCGCACGTGACATTTCCTATCTCCGGACCCCAGTATCCCGAAGGGAGGGGGATCTTGATATCGGCTTAGGGCGAGCGAATGTTGCTGAGCATGATCAACGGGGAGCCCCTAACGTACGTAGATGGGGAGCAGTACATCAAGTCGGTCTTCCTCTTTGGGGACATGATAGACAAGCAATCCCAAACGAAGCCCAAGAGAGAACCCTGGGTTTTCCCTGCCGAGAGCGTGGTCTTGTATATGCCCACGATGTCGAGAGATTATCCGATCTCGGCTTTCTTCCATGCCATACATCGCAGGAGGATGTCGTGGACGCTGACTCCTGATCTTCACGGGAAGCCGGGAAAGATCTTTTATCTGAAAGGAGCCGACCGGGGGTCGTTCGTCAGCCGCCCCACTGGCGTCGTGACGTTGTTCAGGGGACTGTGCCCGGGCAGCGTCCCGAGTGAAGACAGTTCAGTGATCCAGCCGGTGCAATTGCCGACTTTCTGTAATGACTTCATGGTGCGAGGGGGGGTATACCCCAAGGAGAATCCTCGGTGCAATGGGTGGATCACCCCCAACAAATCTCCGATGGTCCTGCCTAGTTGACTGGGCTTTAAAGCATTTTCGGAGAGAGCTGGAAATCATTGGACTGTATGCCGCCGTGAGCGTGACGAGTGTTGGGTTGCCTCACAACCCTAACCTCTTTCTGGAGCTGATGGAGCGATACATTTCGCTCACCGGGACCTTCGTCACTCCACTGGGGGAGTTGGGGTTGGCCCTCCACGAAATGGCAGCGATCTCGAGACTGCCGATGGGGGATACCCCGTATGAAGAGTATGTTCCTACCAACCGGGAGTTGGAGGACTCGGATCCTCGGGTTGTGGAGGTGTATCAGGAGCTGATATGCCACTACCTCGCGTGCACTGCCTTTTATAATGAGCCTTCTGACTTGGCTCACACCACTAAGTGGATGTCCTACCTCTTCTTCCATCGGGCTAGGGCCGTCAAGTCGGTGAAAGTTTCGGGAGACAAGCATGAACCCGTGAACTGTTTGGCCGTGCTCAGTGCCGAGGTCGTTGAGGACCTTATGGAGGAGGCCAACGCTCCAGACCAGTTTCTCAATGACGGGGTAGGAAAGTACCCTGAAGGCACTAAGGCCTATAGTTACTTGAGGCACTGCCGCAGGCCTTTGTCTGAGGAAGCCAAGCTGGCCGGCTTTCTCTCCTTATGGCTGCGTCGAGTAGTGGTGCCTGGCACCGCGTCCGCGGACCGCATTTATCGGAACATCCTGTGGCCCGCCGTCCTTCTGGTGTTCGGGGCAAGGCTAGGTTTGCTTCCTGCAATGGTGTGCCGTATACAGGCTGGACTGTGGGCCATAACTGACGGGTTGCTCGTCGATGAAGCTCGGCGTGAGAGTTTTCCCCGGGTGGAATTACCATACCTGTACTTGATGGGATGGTTAATTCTTCACAACCCCCGGGTGATGTCTCTCGGTCCTGGTAGCAGCGCGGGGGGTAGTTTCTTCCTGAACTATAAGGGCTCCCTCGGGAACGTGACCACAGTCATGGACTGTCGGCTGGCGCTGAGCTTTGGTCATTGTTGGAAGCTCCTCTGCACCATCCCTTCTGTACATCGTAATCAGTCGGGGATTAGGCTCGAGGATTTAGGCGGAGAAAAGACCAATCTTTCCCCGGAAGCCTTTAATTGGTTGGTGTGCATCAGACCCTCCCATTTGTTGTACAGAAGCGAGGATCATTGCTTCTTCGAGCCTTACTTGCCCAGTCGGTTCGCGAGGCAGTTTGGGTACGATCAGCTACACATGGGCAATGCCATCACCAGCTTCAGGTCCCGGGGCGGACTCATTGATGGAGCCAGGGGGTGGCGGTACTTCATCATGGGCTGCACGGGAGCAATCTTCATTGTGCCGGTCGCCACCCTCTCCACGGAGCTGCGCATCCTCTATTAGTATGCTCAGTTCTACGTGGCGATCAACACCCTCCATCGCGACTTTGACATTCTTGGAAGCTTCAGGGTGCCTTCCTCCAAGCCTGGGGGAAGAATCAAAGTCCCCTCGGTTTCATCTGACGAGGGCGAGAAGTCCGCCATTCCGGATGAGCCTCTGGTGTCGGTGCCGAGGTGTGAAGTGCCTCTGCCTGCGGGGGCTTTGGCGATATCAGGGAAGCGAAGGGCTTCTGTCTCGAAGCAGACTTCCCCTCGCAAGAGGAAGAAGAAGACGGCTGATTGCCCTTTCCGGATTCCTGGCATTGAGGCTCCTAGAGAGAACCTGCTGCCTCTCCTGTTGGGGATGTCCCTTTGATTGGAGGTTCCTCGTCTCTCGGAGAGGGACCCTCAGTTTCGGCTGGCGGTGTCGGAGAACTCCTGCTTGAGGCTGCCGTTGCTGCCACTGCCTCCGGTAGTGGAATAAAATCGCCCGCGTGGCCGAGGCAAATGGGAGAATCTTCCTCTATACCAGCAAGAGAGGAAACTCCTGCTGCGTCCGTGAGCATGACCAGCGAGGTTCCAGCTGACGAACCTCGAACACGTCTCGGCGGAGGCTTGGTGGAGCTCCTGGCGATGTCGGTTGGCCCACCTCCTTCTCCAGGTATGACAGTTCGTATTGCGTCATTAAGGCGTGACATAGCTACATCGGCTGCAGACGCGGCATATATACCGTTGGCTACGGGTAAAGGTCATCTTTATGTCTCCTCTTAGAAAGATTACTATCATATTGATGTCAACTTTCTTGTCCTCTTCTCAGGGGATGGCGCCCACGGGGAGTATAGCGTTGAAACGCCTTCTGGCTCTGCTCGGGCTCCTGACGATGACGGAGGCGTTCCACTTCGAGAAGGAAATGGCTTCGGGGGCCAGCTCGCCCGGAGTGGTTTCGTCATCTCAAGAGGAGGACGAACCCGTCATCGTGACCTCGCCTCTTGTGAGTATGGCGATGACTTCGACCGTTGTTGTCGCACCTTCTTCGGTCGCACCACCTGTCGAGGCGGCGGCTGTGGCCACCTCGTCTGCAATCGTCCTTGGAGGGGAACTCGCCAATATCGCGGCCACTCCTGGCGTTCAACCAGATCTGGTTGCGCTGACCGAGCTATATACCGGCACCTTCTACGCCAATTTGAACACGCTGATAACAATGGTGTTGGTGAAGAATCTGGATTTTGAGAGCCTGAAGAAGGCTTTCCAGTTTTCGATTGGGGCCGTCAGAGAGTTCGGCGATTCCGGGGTAGCTGACGCCCTGGAGGCGATGGTTAATGGGTTGGAGCAACCCATTAACGAATACTTGCAGCTGACTCGGGGCAGTTTTGAAGCCGAAGTCCAGGCCAGATACGACTCCATGACTGCGCGGCTTACCAATCAGCTGGAGAGCTTGGATAACTCTATCAAAGCCCGTAAGCTGGAGACGGATAAAAGAAAGGCCATCGTAGAGGAGGCTCTTGCTCTCGAGACGAAGTGCCAATCCGAGCACGAAGGGAACGCAGCGAGGGTCCGCAAGTTGAAGGAGAAACTCGCCCGGGCAGAGGAGTGGGCTTCTCAGTCGCTGGCAGGTCTAGGCGTAGCGTCTGGTCGACTGAGCACCGCACGACGGGACCTGGAGCGTGCAGAAGCTGCTCGAGCTGGCTCTCTTCGGGCAAGGGCCGAACTGTCCTTTACGAACAATACTGAGGCACGGCTGGAACGGGCCCACGCTGATGCCTTGGTTTCCAGGGGCGAGAGGGTAGCTGCACTGGCGAAGCTGATTTGCGATCTGACTGCTCTTCCGCAATGATGTACCCTTTCTTGCTTTTAGCTTCCCTAATGTAATTCTGCTCTTTTTGGAAATAAAGCGAATCTTTTCTGACTTTGTGGACCCATCATTTCGGAATATAAATGACAGGTTTAGGTGAGAGTGATATCAGAGGTAGTATGGACGTGATAAACTCTCGATAAACTTCTAGCAGGACATACCTATTCAGAGGTCATACGGACATGATAGAATATGACCTAACTAGCTTCGTTGTGGAAGTAGTTTTTTCAGAATTGGGATTCCAGCTATATTCCCCCCTGGGGTAGAGGAGGTTAAGCATAGTACCTCTTCAGGAATTTACCGTTGATAGGAGCCATTAATAGGTCTCCATTAGGCTGGGCTAACCTGTAAGCGCCATTCGAGAACATTGTCTCGATCACATAAGGGCCTTCCCACTTGGGCTGAAATTTCCCTTTACTCCTGTTAGTGAGAATCATCGGGCTTCTTACGGCTAAGACTAGCTCGCCGACCTTGAACACTCTTTCCTTTACTTTATGATTGAAAGCTCTGGAAATGCGTGCTTGGTAGAGCGCGATGCGCTGTTGAGCTTGGAGGCATTTCTCGTCTAATCCTTCGAGCTCCTGAAGCCTTAACAGGTCATTCTTTTCTTGGGTCAGCTCATTAGTCACGGCTATCCTGAGCGACGGGATCTGGACTTCGATGGGAAGAACTGCTTCGCTCCCGTAGACCAGTAAAAAGGGGGTACAACCTGTCATTGTCCGTACCGTTGTGCGGTATGCCCAGAGACATTCGCCCAGCTTCTCGTTCCAGTCTCTTTTGTTCGAAGAGACGAACTTCTTCAGGAGTTTGATAATGGTTTTATTGAAAGCTTTTGCCAAACCATTAGCAGCTGGATAATATGCCGTAGAGGCAATATTACGTATTCGATTTTTATCGCAAAATCGATGAAACGCTTGGCTGATGAACTGAGGTCCATTGTCATGGATTATCCTTCGGGGAATCCCAAAGCGATAAATGACGTGATGCTTGATGAAGCTGATTACGTCAGACGCCTTTACCTCGGCCAGAGGGATCGCCTCTGCCCATTTGGAGAAGTAATCCGTGATGTCCAGTATGAACTGGTGGCCTCTGGAAGAAGACGGGTGAATAGGACCTATGATATCCATACCCCATGCTTCGAAGGGCCAGGATGCAACCGTAGGATGTAGATATTCAGACGGTTGATGTATAAAGTCTGCATGAACCAGACAGGCTCTGCATTATCTTGCATAGCTGATCGCGTCTGTGATTATAGTGGGCCAGTAATAGCCCATTCTCCTGATACGATCCTGTAGCTTAGGACCTGTCACTACCACTTTTCCATATAAGGGCATTTCTGTAATTTAACTATTTAAAAATTTATGTATTTAATTAATTGCTGAGTTTTATAAACTAATTATATTATTATTAGTGATATTTGGTTTAAGGTAAACCCTAGAATGCATTAGGGCAAACCCTAATGACCAAACCCTAATTTGTAAACCCTATTCTAGCAAAACCCTAGAATTTTAAATTTAAGATGGAACCTCAAACCCTAGACTGGCTAAACCTTAACTAATTAGGTTCTACATGACCTAACCTAGGGGTTAAACCTAGGCCATACACTAGAAACCCTAACTGGGCCTATATATATAAAAGGAACCCTCTTGTTCTTCATATAGAGAGAGAAACCCTAGCCTCCATCTAGAGAAACCATCTCCCCACCCCATTTTTCGAGATTAAACCTAGGGCTTCCATTTTCTCCTCCTCCAAAGCAAGGAAATCAGGAAACTTGGGTCAAGGAAACTCGGGAAGGAAGAACTTTCATAGAAGAACCATCCCTGAAGGTAAAAACCCTATTTCTATTCCTTTAATTTCAGTTTTTAGATGGTAATGGCCATTAGGAACCCCCAGAACTGTGTGTAGTTCGAAATTAGGGTTTTGATTAGGTTTAAGTGTCCCCAACATAGTTTTTCCCCAATTAACAGAAACCCTAACCCTAGATATTCGAAGGTAGGTTGATTTCATCTCAAGTGGGTAGGTTGATACTCGATTTTTAGGGTTTTTGGGTTGAGAATTCATGGGTTGTATGTATATTTGTTCTTTGCACATCATGTGTTTGATGGAATGCTTCACAGGATGAATACCTATCTAATTTACCCTAATATTAATCTAAATTGATGTATGATGGGTATATATATATAATTATACATATGTTTGCAGATGTGTGTGTGGTTGGGGGAAGAATGCACTGTGGGGGATGTGCAGTGAGAGAACTGTGCATAGTCGGGTTCTGGCTCAGAACTGTGCACTGTGAGCAGTGTGTATTTGGGGGCCTGATAGTCGGGTTTTGGGGGATTACCAGTATGTTCATCATTAATTAGTTCTAGGGAGTTTTGTGTATCAGTGTGGGGTTTTGGTATCAGGGAATAGGGGTTAATTCTGTGTGAGACTATAAAGCACTTTAACAATCACTATTTTGAGGGCAAATGCTATATATTTTTTTTTCATATCTAACTTGAACCAATTGCTTTCCTTTTATGATTTTAGGAGCAAGAGTTGTCATGTCTTCCCTTATTATCTTAATTGTATCTGGGCACAATGAGGAAGTAATTTATTACTTTCTAGAGCAAGGTCAATGGATCTATGAACAACATTACTAGTCCTTTTCATTGTGAGTGCCACTGATTTTCTTTGACTTTCTGTGTGAACCTAGCTAATTCTGTGTGAATTGGAGGTTGTGTATTGGTGAAGTGCCTGTGTGTATTTTGAGAGAGAATTAGAGAGGGAGCAGTGTGCAGCAACTGTGTTTTCCAGTGTGTGTGTTTATGTATCAGTCTAATATATGTGTGTGTGGAGTGAGTTAAACTAGGACCTATGTGAACTGAGAACTGTGTCTGTGGGTGTATTAGGAATTAGTTATGTGTATTAGTGAGGATAGCATGTGTGTGTTCTCAGAGTTTACCTGTGTATGTGCAGTGAACTATATTAGTGCAGTTTAGTACTGTGTCAGTATAGGTGTATCTGGGTCAGAGAGTGTATACCTGTGTATGGATACTGGGTGTAAATGAATGATCTGATGTGCATCCAGAATTAGAGTGCTGTGTACTCCTTCAGTGACTGAGAAATCAGTGTGTGAGGAGGGTAGAAGGAATCATAGGGAGATTGGTGTAAGCTGTGTAGAATTGAGTTTAGGGAGAGTGTTGGAGTTGTGTCAGTAAGCAGTTGTGTGGGCTGTATACAGGGTATTCAGTGAGTGTAGCTAGGTTCTAGGATACATATACAGTATCTTATGTGTTAACATATGAGGGTTGTGTTTATTCCTTGCTGTGTAGATTTCAGTTTGTGTACTGTGAGTTTCAGTATAGATTTCAGTCTGTGCAGTGTGTGAAATTCAGGTTGGGGGTTAATCCATGAGGACCAGTGTGTATGTTTAGATGTGACTGTATGTGTTAGGTATCAGTTTCAGTCAGGTGTGTAAGTGACATGTGTCCCAATGTCAGTGTATCAGCAAATAGGTTGAGGAATTGGGGTTAACTCATACAAAGGACAGTAGATAGGTCTTGGGGTGTGACTTGGCTTTGAGTTAAGAGTGTATGGGGTTGGATAGTGGATACCAAATGAGACTAGGATAAAGTTAAAAGGGAAGTTTAAGTTGGAGCTTAATATGGGGTTTTAGCTAAGTAAATATTTAGGTATTATGAGCATCTAGTTAAAGTATGCTATATATTTAAGGTATTAACTTTGTACTAATTAAATGAGTTATATATATATATAGTAGCTAGTATCTAGTATCTAGTATCTAGTATCTAGTATAATTAATATTAACTAGTTTTGACCAAAAACCTAGAGTTGACTTAGTAACACCTAGTTTAGACCTAGAAATGGCCTAACACCCCATTTCAACTTAGCTACACACTTTTATTATTCCAAACACCATTTTAACATTGTTATCTTATATATAGGTCATTGTGATTTCACTTTGGGCATCGATCCTCACATTTTGCTCAGGACCACAGGCGAGTACATTCTCTGACAGTTTTCATGGTTGATTACTTCTATAAATTGTAGTGTATTACATACTTGATTTCCGACACTATGGATACACGGGTTAGCACCCTAGATCCCCATCATGAGGAGTCGTGATTGGAATCCATCGTGCTAGCTGGGGGATGGGGAACTATTAGTAGATTATGTGATCATATCCAAACATTATATGCACCATAGCTCACCCCACTTCTCACGTCGGGTGCAGCCTGACCACTTATATGCTCCATAGCTGTTATATATGATTAGCCTGACCACTATATGCACCATAGCTAACCATGCGGTTAGCCTGACCTAAAAGAATCATAGCTAATCATATATAACCAGCCTGATCCAGTCCCAAGCCGATCACATAATAAACTAATATTTCAACCACTTAGTTAGATGTTTTATCTTTACTCAGATTTACTTGTTCTAGCATTCACTATTTATTGCTCATTGCTAGATGCTTATTGTCTATTTCATTTCTTCAGTACTCCACATGTTCAGCTTTTATTTCCATCTTGTATTTCTTACACTGTTTATAGATTTTGTCAATTTAATGAAACTGCTGTTAGTGCTTGTGCTTCGCTCCAATCCTGACTGGATAACAACATTTTCAGAGGACCTGGAGGACTTTTGCCCTACTCATTACGGTCCAGGAATAGAGGAGGATTTCACCCCAGAAATCCCAGAGGAGGTGCCTATCCTAGAGGAGAACTTGCCTGCCCATGCTTAGATTATTTTTCTGTATTTATTGTTTTAGACTGAGACTGAGACTGAGATGTATTTATTTTATTTGTGACTTTGTGAGGTCATTCAGACCCAGGATTTGAGTAGGACTTATTGTGGTTGGTTTAAATAGAACTCTTTTCAATTCTCATCGTGCCATTATGTTTATAGTTGTGATTGAGTATATTATAGAACTGTGATTCATTTATCATTGTCCTCCGTACGGAGTTGAGACTTTTGACAGGATATACTATGTTGTGACCTAGACAGCGTTCTACCGCCGATGCTGCGGCGTAGGCTGGACGTACCCACGACTCATGCCCAATTTCCGGGTGCGGGTCGTGACAGGACCGGGCTGATGCGCTCCGCATACGCCATCGTGAGCTTCCTGGATAATCTGCTGTGCTTCGTCGCCTGAGAGACATCTTAATAGCAGTCCGTCATAAGTCCGACGATATAGGCATTGTGAAGATGCATCGAAGTAGAAGCGTAATGATCGTCTTTTGACGGATACTGCTTCTTTGGGGTCCTCTGGAAAGATTCCGTATGCGACGAAATCTATGAAGGGACTTCTCCAGTCTCTTCCCGGAGGATCCGTGTTCACAGGGTAGCTGCGTTCTATGTGAAAGTTATTCTTCACGCAGAATAAATCTCTGTTAAGAAGGATTACCGAATCCTGCCTTCTTATAGGAGTGGCTAAATCCGCAGCTAGACTGGCTAGGGCATCAGCTTCCAGATTCTGGGATCGAGGTACATGCTCTAGGAAGAACCCTTTGAATGTCATGGCTATCTCGACCGTTGCTTGGTGATAAGGGAAGAGGTCTGGATTTCGGACTTCATATATTCCTCGGACTTGATTGACGATAAGCAGAGAATCACCGAAAGCTTCCAGGGACTCGACCCCCAGCTCTTTAGCGACTTGGAGTCCAATTAACAGGGCATTGTATTCCGCCACATTGTTGGAGCATGGTTCGTTAAGAGAATATGCCCGGTAGATGACGAGTTTATCAGGAGTGACTAGGACGATTCCTACCCCTGAAACCACATTTCCCTGGGGACCAGTCCCGGAGGCGCCGTCGAAGAACAGTTGCCATGCGCCACCTTCCATTGCGGAATTACATTCTGCAACTTCGTCGGGAATGTCTTCGTATAATTTGGAGGCCTCCGGGATCGGATGAGCAGCTAGGAAGTCGGCCAGCGCTTGGCCTTTGATGGACTTCTGCGGTACGTATACCATGTCATATGGTGTTAACAGCATCGCCCAAGTTGCGAGTCGGGAATTAAGAACACTCGGCTTGCTCATCAGTACTCGAAGAGGGTCGATCCTGGAGATGATGTGGATAGTCTGGCCGGTGACGTAGTACCGCATCTTTTGGATAGCGAACATCAGAGCCAAGCATTCTTTCTCCACTGGGTTGTACCGGTGTTCGGCTCCGACCATCATCCTGCTGAGGTAGTAGAGAGGCTGTTCATGACCTATGTCGTTCTTCTGTGCGAGAAGAGCTCCTAGTGAATGATCCATCGCTCGAACGTACAGCAAGAATGGTCTTCCCATGACGGGAGGCACCAGAACTGGCGGACTGGTGAGGTAGTGCTTGATATCTCCGAACACTTGCTGGCAAGCTTCGTCCCATACGAAGGATACACCTTTCTTCATGAGATGAGAAAAGGGCTGACATCTTCCCGAGAGGTTGGATATGAATCGCCGGATGTAAGCTAGACGGCCTTGAAATCCCCGAAGTTCCCTCAGATTACGGGACGGTCGCATTTCCACGATTGCCTGGACTTTGTCGGGGTCCACCTGGATGCCTTTGGTGGTGATGACAAATCCTAGGAACTTGCCACTGGATACACCCAGAAAGGACTTCGTAGGGTTCATCTTGAGTTGATGTTGGCGCATTAACTCGAATACCGTCCTCAAGTCTTGAATGTGATCACCCTTGAGGCGACTCTTGACGGCTATGTCGTCTACGTAACATTCCACCGTTTTGCGTAAATGCTCATGGAATATGTTACTCATAGCCCGTTGGTATGTAGCCCCGGCGTTCTTCAATCCGAAGGGCATGACCGTATAGCAATATACCCCCAATGGTGTCCGGAAGGCAGTGTGCTTCTCGTCTTCTGGATGCATCTTGATCTGATTGTATCCTGAGAATCCGTCCATGAAAGACATGCGTTCAAAGCCGCAGGTATTGTCGATCATGATGTCCATGATAAGAAGAGGGAATTCATCCTTGGGGCAGGCCCCATTCAGATCTCGGTAGTCGATGCAGATATGTACCTTCCCATTTTTCTTCATGACTGGGACAACGTTGGCGACCCAGTCGGGATATTGTTCTTTCCGGATGAAACCACAGGCTATCAGCTTCTTGACTTCAGCTTCAATGGCGTCCATCATGTCTGAGCGGAACCGGCATTGGTGCTGCTTCACAGGCTTTGAGTCGGTCAATATGTTGAGTTTGTGAGTAGCCACCTTCGGGTCTAGGCCCGGCATGTCCCCATAATCCCATGCAAAGACGTCGACGTATTTCTTTATCAGCTGTATGATTTCTTCCCTTTCAGCTGGGGGAAGATTGTCACTGATAAATATCGGCTTTGGCGAAAGTTTACCCCCAACATTGATTTGGATAACTTCGTCTTTGGTGGGAGGTTCTCTTTGCTCGAAGCGAAATTCCCACTGCGTATCCATTTGTTGAGCCCAAGAGTCATTCTCAAACGGCTCAGAATCCTGTTAATCTGCTCCTGAGGGATCTGTTACCACCATATTTACTGATAGTGTTTGTTTGAGAGCATCAGGTGAGTCGGGGGGCGACGAGCCATTCTGGGAGGAGGAAAAGATGTCCTCGTCTGACTTGGAAGTCGTTAGGGAGGTGGCGTACCCTAACCCGAAACGAGTTTGTCGATAGCGGGGGTCACCGCGCGGCGGCGTTTGTCTGCCTCTTCCGTAGTTGAGGCCTGGCTTCCGCTTCAAGTCGTAGCCCATGTTTTGCATGATCTTCAGCGCTTGCGGGCTGTATCGGTTAACTTGCATTTTCCTGGTATCGTCATCGAAAGGATCTTCCTGGTTAGCCGGTTGATTGCACATACGGCCGAAGAATATTGGACGCTGACTGCTGCAGGTAGGCAGGACAATGAAGATAGAATCCTCATGGGGTCCATACATTGTGATGACGTTGGATGATGACGCTACTTCCCAGACATACGGACGGTAGGAGTTTATGGCTTCCAAGAATTTTTGAGCTATGGGTTCTATCTCGTCACGGGGAGTGGTACATACTTGCTCAGAGGTGAGAATGACATGGCAATTGACGGTCGAAAGTTTATTCAGAGATAATATGAACATGACAAACTTTGTGATTGTGACTTCCATCGGGGATGGAGGCACACATCTGCTCAGAGGTGATATGGACATGGCAGTTTTTGTGGACTTAATACCACTGGCGTACTTTAGAGTTAAGTACGGATGTCAAGTGTAGACGACAATCGATATCAGAGGTAATATGGACATGACAACCGATGGTCAAAAGTTTATTCAAAGGTAATATGAACATGACAAACTTTGTGATTGTGACTTCCATCGGGGATGGAGGCACACATCTGCTCAGAGGTGATATGGACATGGCAGTTTTTGTGGACTTAACACCACTGGCGTACTTTAGAGTTAAGTACGGATGTCAAGTGTAGACGACAATCGATATCAGAGGTAATATGGACATGACAACCGACGGTCGAAAGTTTATTCAGAGGTAATATGAACATGACAAACTTTGTGATTGTGACTTCCATCGGGGATGGAGGCACACATCTGCTCAGAGGTGATATGGACATGGCAGTTTTTGTGGACTTAACACCACTGGCGTACTTTAGAGTTAAGTACGGATGTCAAGTGTGGAGGGCAACTTATATCAGAAGATAGTCGGTAGCCGAAAGTTTTATTCAGGGGTGATATGAACATGACAAACTTTTGAAAGGAGCAAATCTTTATGTAAAAAAAGAATGGGAATCCAATTGGTACGGACCATCCCTTTGTTCACAGATTCAAAGTGATGACCTTGGCATCGATCGTCTCCTGAATTTTCCTTTTTAGTACATAGCACGCCTTTGTGGGGTGATGAGTGTATCGGTAGAAGAGACAATAATCTGGGTGATCCACGTCGCCAGCCCTCTCAGGATGTCTGATGTTGGGTAGCTGGAGCTTGCGCTCTTTCATTAATATATCAAAGATCTCAACGATGTCGTCTTTGTTGAAGGAAAAAGTCTCTTTTTGTCTTCGGGCTCTTGATGCCTGAATTTTACGGTCTTGCAGGAAGATCGTGGATGTTGCATCATTTTCGGATCTTGAGGGGATTCTACCCCAGGCCCTAGACGTCCCCTTGTTCTGTCGAGGTAAGTTACCTCCGGACATGCCGTGGTCTCTGGCCACAGAAACTGATTCATCAAGAACTGCCTCTGGTTGTATAGGACTGGACTTCGGAATTTTGGGTCTCTTGAGAGACGCAGTATATCCCAACCCGAAATGAGCTTCTCGATAGTGAGAATCACTACGCACCGGCGTTCACCTACCTTTTCCATAGTTGAGACCTTGTTTTAGTTTTAAGTCGTAACCCATGTTTTGTATAATATTTAATGCTTGTGGGCTGTATCTGTGGGTTTGTATTCTGCCAGATTCAGACTCGCGTGATTCCTCTTGCACGATTGGGGCGTTCCGCCTGCTGCCGAAGACTATCGGACGCTGATCGTCATGGGTTGGTGGAATGATAAAGATGGAGTCTTCCTGTGGTCCACCTGTTATGACAACATCAGATGTTGACGCATCTTCCCATATGATTTCCCCGCGTTTGACTGTCAGGGGAACCAAAGTCCATTTATGACTCTCGTTCTTGCGTTTCTGGGTTAGGTAATCCCGCAGGTCAGGAGGAGTAGAGGAAGAAGACGAAGGCTTGTTTCTTCCATCAGCGGGCGTGCGGATATTGGGCACCCCGGTTTTCCCTGTGCCACCTGTGTACAACAGATTGGCCATCTGGGTGGCGGATAATCCCCTGGGGGGATGCCTTTCCGCAATCTGAGCTTATTTTACGCCGAGGGACTGTGCCCGGCGTAAATTGGAGATTCGCTTAGTCTGGCGTAAAGCTGGAGAGGCAATCAGTCGGCCATCGGTTTCTCGCGTAATCCGGAGGGTAGGCAGATTGTTCTCTTGCTGGCGTAAAGGCCGAGAAGTTGAGTATTCTGCTGCTTGCTTCCCCTCGTGGAAATCACGGTGCTCATCTGGTTCCTCGTAGAGGTCAGATGTTGTCTTGGGCCTGGAGCGTGATTTGTACTTCTGACCTGGCGCTGAGGCATTACCAGAAGTTTGGTCTGTACCGCGCGTAGCGG
The DNA here is from genome assembly GCA_036927795.1 of Iris macrosiphon. Lineage (NCBI taxonomy): Eukaryota > Viridiplantae > Streptophyta > Magnoliopsida > Asparagales > Iridaceae > Iris > Iris macrosiphon. Next base: position 129,032,511 of record JAYESA010000001.1, on the reverse strand, counting down.
GAGACTGGTTTATGCGCGTAGAGCGCAGTGGATACTTCTGGGTTAGCGTTGAGGCTTTGTCCGAAGTTTTGTCTGTACCGCGCGTAGCGGGAGACTGGTTCCTATGCGTAGAGCGCAGTGGATACTTCTGGGTTAGCGCTGAGACTTTGCCCAAAATTTTGTCTGTACCGCGCGTAGCGGGAGACTGGTTCCTACGCGTAGAGCGCAGTGAATACTTCTGGGTCAGCGCTGAGGCTTTGCCCGAAGTTTCGTCTGTACCGCGCGTAGCGGGAGACTGAGTTTTACGTGCAGGGCACGGAGGGAGCAGTGCTACAACCTCATTGGTCGGAGAGATCGGAGAGATCGGAGAGTCCACAGGAATTGTAGAGGATGTCTTGGGCATCCATACTTTGTACAGCTTCCTGTTGTCTTGGACGGAGAGAGAGTGAGAGCTACCCCCGGTTCGAAGCATGTCTTCATAGGCAGACTGGTCGAATTGGACGACCAACGTCTTCTTCACGGATCCCACGGATACCGCATCGTATTGAGCAATTGCTTCCTCATCAGAAGAGAAAGATGTCCCCAGCAGAGTCGCCATCTTGTTTGTGGTATTAAACGAAAGAATGAAGATGTATTCAATATGGGGTTTATACAGAACCCGCCTTCTTTGGTTTACAAACAAACATGTACAATTTGATCCTATACGAGGATATGGGAGTACAATTTATTTAATCTGGGTAAATATTGCTATAGGTGTCTGATCTGCAGTCGATCACTTTAGCCCTTGGACCACACGATGTTGAAGAAGTGCCGTAGAAGACAGGAAGCAGCTTCGAAGGTTGCAGGAGAGGGTGGATGCACGATGCCAAAGTCGTCGATCCCTACTCTTTGCCTAAGCTCCGGGTGCTCTCTCTCTCTCGGGTTCGATCTTCCAATTTTTGTCGACCTGGTTCGATCTTCAAGTTTGAAGTTTTTTTCCCTTGTTCCTCATTGATAGAGGTCTCTATTTATAGAGTTTTAGTGACAGTGACCACTCCGTCGGTGTAACAACCGAGGAGTGGAAAGTACAGCACCCTTTTACACAACGGTTAAAGTAACCAATGCCTGCGTATAGATGATCTTTTGAATGAGCGTGTGACGCGGGTCCAACTAAGGGACACAACGCATACAATTGCTACGAAGATCACGGCGTAAAAGCCACGTAGTAGGTATCCATTGTGTAGAAGAGGTTGACATAGAAGCCAAATGTCTGTTACCATGGCATAGAAGCCAAATAGTTATCAAACCGGCATAGAAGACGAACAGGCGTAGAAGCCGAACAGGCGTAGAAGCTGAGTGGTCGTAGAGGCCGAACAGGCATAGAAGCCGAGTGGTCGTAGAGGCCGAACAGGCATAGAAGCCGAGTGGTTGTAGAGGCCGAACAGGCATAGAAGCCGAAGGGGCACAGAGGCTGAGCAGGCGTAGAAGCCGAAGGGGCACAGAGGCCGAGCAGGCGTAGAAGCCGAAGGGGCACAGAGGCCGAGCAGGCGTAGAAGCCGAATGAGCACAAAGGCTGGATGGGCGTAGAAGCCGCTGCGTACCGTGCCACAGTGCTGATGTGGACGTCTTAGCCGGAATTACGACTTTTGAAGATATAATCAAATCTCTTGCATTAAATGCCGAGATTTGCCACCATCCTGTGCATTAAATGTGGAGGCGTGTTCTTTGACGGTCTGCAACCCTTTCTGCGCATCAGTCGCAGAGACGTGCCTCGAGAAACTGTCACCGCTCTGTGCATTAGGCGAAGAGACGTGCCTCGAACCCCGTACGGAGTGCAGCTTTTGGCGTTGCAGGCGGTTTGTCTACTGCAGAACGTAAACAGCTCGCGTTTTGCCTGTGTAAAACAAGGCAGCGTATCCCTTTGTGCTTGAAAAAGCAGTTTACGCGAAGGGGATGGCAGTATTTGACAGCCTGGGTGGCAGTGCAGTGCCATCATTATAGCCGTCGCTTGGGTAGTCGAGTCGTATCCCTTTGCCAGAAGTCCAGACGTCAGGTTCATTGCAGGCTCTGACAGGTTCATTACAGGATCTGACAGGTTCACTTCGGGGAATACGAAGCGTCTTTTGTACACCTCAATGCTGCGTATGAAAGGGGAGAAATTTTACGCCCTGGAGGCGATGAAGCACCCTGTTTACGCTGAAGCGGCTTGGACGTACTGCCTTACGCGGATGGTCCTTTGAGCTTTTATGTTTCACGCTCTGTTCTAGCGGAAAAGGCTTTGTTGCACGCTTGATGGCTCTTAAGGCCTCTGCCTATGCTGCTCTGCACCGATATGCCGCGTATAATCATCCGGCGTATTTTTCATGCTTCTACAATAACATGTTTCTATATTTTAAGCTATTTGTTTGGTTTTTCCATGAAGTGATATAATCTTGGCTCTAATACCATCAAGTATTGTTATTATTGGTTTATCAAGTAAAATAGAATCCAAATTAAACTTTCAGCAAGGTTTTAAGTGTTAATATCTGATATGGGACAATGGGCACTTCTGCTGGAGTTGCTACCTCGA
>JAYESA010000001.1:128884984-129024984 GCA_036927795.1 Iris macrosiphon | reverse complement strand
AATAAATATAAAATTATTATAAATAATGTCTTTTCTATGAATGGAACTCAAGCAACCAAGACAAATACATCCAACCTTAACCACTTGAGTTAGAATTGTTTAATTATAAATAAATAATATTAGGTAGTTAAATAATTAGTTGTTTAAAAAAAAATTGTGGAGTATTTACATACGACTTAGACGGTTCAATTTTAAACGATTTTTAAACCTCATATATATATATATATATATATATATATATATATATATATATATATATATATATATTATCTCTCTCACACACAACCGTCCAAGCCAACCTACAATCACATCGCCGACAAACTATTTAAAGATAAAAAAATATTTTTCTAATCGGTTGTATGACACAAGTGTTGGTTTTGCTTTTCTTACAAAAGCTCAATTTTCTCTTCCTTTCTTTAGTCCCACATCGGATGGGCCAAAGCTCTCTTGTGTACATATATTAGTTTCTCTCATTTGCTCTATTAAGTTGTTGTGTGGGGAACCCCTTGGGCCACACGCGCGCCGCCGCCGCCGCCCGGTCCGGCTCGGCTTGGTTCGGTTCGGCGCGCGTAACGGGTGCGGGTACGCGCCCATATCTGCGGGCGCCGAATGCCGATCCGATTTCCTCTTCGGGTTCGGGCTGGGACCCTAAAATTCTTTTTGCTCCTCTTCTTCTTCTTCTTTTATTTTTCCGAAACGTTGGAATTTATTTCGTCCGTTACGAATTGTTTCTGAACCGGTTTTGTGTCCAGGTTCATTATTTATTTTTCTCCTGTGTAACGTCTGAATTAATAGAAAATTAATTCAGACCGTTACACAACAGTTTTATATATTCGTCTGTGTTTCTTTGTAAACTATCAGAAAAATTTCTTACTCCAAACCTCTGTCAACATTCTGTTCAGTCTTCATCGTCTCCAAGCTCTGGGCAGAGCTAAGTTCTGGTCATTCTCTCCAAGTCGTGTGCGGCGACGAGATACCGGTAGTCCGGGGGGTTTACCACTAGGAGCTTCGGGAATGTCTGCACACAGATCCCGAATCAACTCTTAGGGCAGTGCTTCGTGCACGACTTCCCCAGAGGCCGGTAACATCAATTTAAATTTATTTTTGTATTCTGAAAATTATCAATAACAAAATGACAATATTTCTAACAATCTAAGAGTTGATCAACACTTGAAAAACTAAAGATTTTAAGATTGATTAGCAAAGACCACCTAAACTATTATCTTAGACATTGTTATTAAATAAATTTATATTTTTCAGACTGCAATCATGACTGGTAAGGAGGAATCCTCTACTGCGAAACCTGCTAAGTTTGATGGCTCATACTTTAAGAGATGTCAGAGCCAAATGAAATTTTGGCTCACGACCTTAGGATTAATTTCTGCCATTGATGGGTCCACACCCATCACAAATAATTCTGATGATACTGAGTCTGACATAGGAGTCCACCTCCTCGAAACCAAAAACCCCTAAAGAGATAGACTTCCACTGCTTTCATAGAATTCTAACAGCATTATCTGAATCCTTGTATGATATATTTTTTGAATACAAGAGCGCTAAAGAACTCTGGAAAGCCTTGGAAGATGAATACGGCTGTGATGATGCCGGAATAGAAATGTTTAATTCTTCAACCTTTAATAGGTATTTCATGGTAGATGACAAACCAATGAATGACCAGCTCCATGAATTCCAAGAATACCTTAGACATATTCAAGCCAAAGGGACATCTTTCTCCAATGAACATAAAATAGCATGCCTAATAGACAAGCTACCTCCCTCTTGGTCTGATATGGCTAAGGATCTTATCCATACACAAGAAGATCTTACCTACAATCAAGTCCTAAAGAAAATTAGAACCGAAAAACAAATTAGATTGAGGTCTAAGCCTAAGACTGAATCTAAAGCTAAGGTAAACCTTGTAGAAGGCCAAGGAAAACCCAAGTCTAATTTTCCTTATAAACCCAAAAAGAATTTCTTCAAGAAGAAGAAAAACTTTCAGCCTAACCACCAAAACCATCATCACCAAAACCAAAAACCTAGAAACTTCAGACAGACTCAGGATCAAAAGAGATTTTATTTTATGTGTGGTAAAATAAACCATATGGCCACCAACTGCTACCATAGGAAGAAGGAAGCTGTCCAGACCTCCTACAAAGGAAAGGGCTCAGTTAGACCAGAAGCGAACATGCTTCACAAAGGTTCTTCGAGTTCCTTCAGGTCTGTAAGCTTTCAACCCCTTATTAACCTCTCTTACCATTTTGATGATTGGTGGTTGGATTCTGGAGCTAATGTTCACGTTTCGTTTGATCGCTCCTGTTTTTCAAACTATCAGGAATCAAGTGGAGGAGGTGTGACCCTAGGAGATGGCTTAACGGCACAAATTATTGGAAGAGGAAAAGTTAACCTGAATATGACATCATGAAAAATCTTAACTCTTCACGATGTTCTTCATGTGCCGTCTGTCAGGAGAAACCTAGTTAGTGGATCCCTTCTTGTAGCCTCATGATACAAAATTGTAATGGAGGCTAATAAAATAGTTTTTTCTAAGCATGACTCTTTTATAGGAAAATGCTTTGTAAAAGACGGTCTTTTCATTTTAAGTACAATGAATAAAATATCTGATTAGCCTCAGTCTAACGGAGTTGCTGAACGCAAGAACCGCACTCTGTTAGATATGGTGAATGCCATGCTTCTCAGCTCTGGTGCTCCTGATAACTTGTGGAGAGAAGCTCTTTTAACTGCCTGTTACATTCTTAATATGATTCCTAGTAAGACAAAAGATAAGACTCCCTATGAGCTGTGGAAAGGTAGAACACCTAGGATTAATTATCGTAGAGTTTGGGGATGCCTTGCTAAAGTCGGAATTCCCGAACCTAAAAAGAGGAAGATTGGTCCCAAGACTGTAGACGCTATTTTCATAGGATATGCCTTAGACAACTATGCCAATAGATTTCTAGTGACTCACTCAGAAGTAAATAAAATCTCTACAATACCATTATAGAAGCAAAAGATGCAGTTTACTTTGAAAATGTATTTCCTTTTAAGGATAGAAGTTCAATCTCTTCCTCCATACCCTCTACTAGTTCTCATGTCCAAATACCTAGCTCACAATCTGAACAAGACTTAGAACCTAGACGGAGTAAAAGGAATAGGATTGAGAAAAATTTAGGAGAAGGATTCTTCACCTTTTTGATAGAGGGTGATCCCTCAACTTATGAAGAAGCAATGTCGTCTCCTGATGCTCCCTTCTGGAAAGAAGCCATTAACAGTGAATACAACTCCATCATGGAGAATAATACTTGGTTTCTAACAGATCTACCTTTAGGGAATAAACCAATAGGTTGTAAGTGGATTTTCAAGAAGAAACTCAGAGCCGATGGTACTATAGAGAAATACAAAACTAGACTAGTTGCTAAGGGTTTTACCCAGAAGAAAGGGTTAGATTATTTTGATACCTACTCTCCTGTAGCTAGGATCACATCCATTAGAACTCTCTTGGCCTTAGCATCCATTCATGATATGCTAATCCATCAAATGGATGTAAAGACAGCATTTTTGAATGGAGATCTAGAGGAAGAACTTTATATGGACCAACCTGAAGGTTTCATTGCTAAAGGTCAAGAAAAGAAAGTCTACAGACTAGTAAAATCCCTCTATGGCTTGAAACAAGCTCCCAAACAATGGCACAATAAATTTGACAAAGTAATTTGTGAATATGGTTTCTTGTCAAATGAGTATGACAAATGTATATACTCTAAAGGTACATGTAAAAGTTGTGTCATTTATGCTTGTATGTAGATGACATCCTTATCCTAGGTTCATCACTGGAATTGATAAATATTACAAAGAACTATTTATCTAGCCAGTTTGATATGAAAGACCTAGGTGAAGCCAACTTAATTTTAGGAATGCAAGTAACCAAAGGCAAAGAGGGTTATACTCTATATTTAGCACATTCAATTGAAAAAAATGCTAAAAAGATTTGAGTTATTGGATAAGAAACCTGTCCTTACTCCTTATGACAACAGTATTGTACTGAAAAAGAATGAAGGATCACTTTTGGAACAACATAAATATTCACAGATGATAGGCTCCCTTATGTATATAACAAACAGGACAAGACCTGATATTGTATTTGCTATTGGGAGACTAAGCAGATATACCAGTAACCCAAATCAGTCATATTGGACTACCTTGGATAGGGTATTTAGATATCTCAAGGGCACCCTAGACTACAAACTTCATTTTACTAGGCACCCTGATATCATAGAAGGTTATTCAGATGCAAACTGGGTAACCGACTCACATGATATAAAATTTACTACTGGATATGTATTTACTCTAGGAGGAGCTGCAATCTCCTGGGGCTCTTGCAAGCAAACTATCATAGCTAGGAGTACAATGGACTCCGAAATGATAGCTTTAGATACAACTTGCACAGAAGCTGAATGGCTTAAAAATCTTATTATGCATATACCTGTTTCTCTTAGTCCTGTTCCTGCAATTTCTATAAATTGTGATAATAAATCTGTTATTGAACTACTAAAGCATGATTATGTGAATGCTAAGATGAACAGGCACCTGCAGCTGCGCTTCAAGTCAATAAAAAGCCTACTAGGCAAATATGTGGTTCTTGACTATATAAAGTCAGAAAAGAACCTTGCAGATCACTTGATGAAGGGTATGTCTAGGACTTTGATCCTAGAATCATCGAGGGGGATGGGGTTAAGCCCATAAGTTAGTCACCAGCAGTGGCAACCCAACCGAGTCTGACTGGAGATCCCAAGAAGCCGTTTCAATGGGTAGAAACAAGCTGAACTTAGGTGACTTTATGGAACACTGACTCGAGATTAAAGTCTCATTAAAATAAAGCCCAAGCGGCTGTACATGTGTACAATGACTCCCCATCCCTATGGTGACGGTGTTCCTGTGTGATATGGTTAGGATGAGGTTAAACTCTTAATAGGTCCAAGCTGTAATGCTGGGTTGATTCATATCACCAACCATTAAGGACTTACCTATATGAGATATCGTGAAGGCCGCGACTATGGGACAGGGCGATCCCAGACAACTCTCATGAATGTGGATAGTGCGCATGGCCATTTAAAGCGCCACCCGATAGACCAAGGACCTCTAGCGTACTATGTGTGCTATTTTTCTAAATCTGGTTCAAGAAGTCTGATTCAAGGCATAGTCCATCAAGCACTTCTTCAGATTAAGGCAATAGTCACTACGTGAGATTCAAGGCTGTAGTCCATCTCATCTATGCATAGTATTTTACTGCCCAGATGCTCTCTCTCTATTTACTTCACTCTTATCTCTGTTTCGGAACTTGACCTTTTGGGGGGGGAATTGTTGGTTTTGCTTTTCTTACAAAAGCTCAATTTCCTCTTCCTTTCTTTAGTCCCACATCGGATGGGCCAAAGCTCTCTAGTGTACATATATTAGTTTCTCTTCTTTGCTCTATTAAGTTGTTGTGTGGGGAACCCCTTGGACCACACGCGCGCCGCCGCCGCCGCCCGACCCGGCTCGGTTCGGTTCGGTTCGGTTCGACGCACGTAACGGGTGCGGGTACGCGCCCACATCTGCGGGCGCCGAATGCCGATCCGATTTCCTCTTCGTGTTCGGGCTGGGACCATAAAATTCTTTTTGCTCCTCTTCTTCTTCTTTTATTTTTCTGAAACGTTGGAATTTATTTCGTCCGTTACGAATTGTTTCTGAACCGGTTTTGTGTCCAGGTTCATTATTTATTTTTCTCCTGTGTAACGTCTGAATTAATAGAAAATTAATTCAGACCGTTACATAACAGTTTTATATATTCGTCTGTGTTTCTTTGTAAACTATCAGAAAAATTTCTTACTCCAAACCTCTGTCAACATTCTGTTCAGTTTTCATCGTCTCCAAGTTCTGGGCAGAGCTAAGTTCTAGTCATTCTCTCCAAGTCGTGTGCGGCGACGAGATACCGGTAGTGCGGGAGTTTTACCACTAGGAGCTTCGGGAACGTCTGCACGCAGATCCCGAATCAACTCTTAGGGCAGTGCTTCGTGCACGACTTCCCCAGAGGCCGGTAACATCAATTTAAATTTATTTTTGTATTCTGAAAATTATCAATAACAAAATGACAATATTTCTAACAATATGTTAGGGATTCCCTTAGTTAATTATCAGTTAGATATTTGTATCTTTAAGTTGCTTAGAGATATAAATTTTTCTATCTCTACAACCGAAGGCATAAAGTGATATGATTGTTTGGATCTAATCATTCATGAATTTTATATTCCAATAGTTTCTTGAAAATCAGAAAATTATTGCTAGGTACTCCATAAATTCGACCAGCTCATTTGTTTATATCACATATTTCTATTATTTTTTGTAAAATTATATTATTTTTTATGATTGGTTCTAAGAAAGTTTTAAAATTTTTTGGAAAGTTTTCAGGCTCTTTTTGCAATTTCTTTTCGATAGTTTGAATCATCAAATATTTTCTGCTCTCTCTTTTTAATGTTCTAAAAATTTGTTTAATTTTACGATTAAATTCAATTTTTTTTAGTATTTTTAATAATATAATTTTGTCCTGTTTTAATTTATGTTTGATTTTTGCTGTTCTCTTAACTGAAAATTATCAAAACTATAAGTTCGGATTATTATAAACTATTTTCTTGATATTCTTAGTTCGCCATTTAATTTAAAGATCATCACGTGTGATATTTACATCTCACTTGGATCTACTTGAGTAGGATTTCTGCAATGGGCCCCTAAGGGCTTTAAGCATAAATTATGGCCGCTCATAATATTTGGATCAAATAAAGCCCAATATTTCATTTTAAGATGGATGCGCCTACGTATATACTATGGGCCAACAATTAAATTTGAAGTAGTTCTATTATATATACACTTTGAAGCCCAATATTTAGTCTCTTTTGACATTAATAAAAATGCTCTCTTTATTTACCTTCTCCCAGTTTCTTTATTCGGTCCCTTAGTTCTAACACCTATTTAAAGAAGGAATAATATCACTTTTGGTCTCATAATATTTCAAATATTAAAGTTTTAGTCACTTTCTATGTATATTTACATGTAGACTTACTGGCATTTTTTTTTATATATATTATTAACTAGTGGCAGTTCCATAAACTATTTTCCGGAGGAGCGAAAAATATATGTATATATTTTTTTGGGGAAAAAAAATTCAACTAATTTAAAAATTAAGAAAATATTACGTAGAAATGATATAAAAAGAAAAAGAAAAAGAAAAATATGATATGAGCCATTGGCTCATATTCCTATACGAGCTATGCGCATGTAGACCAATAGAAATGAACTCCTGCATGTCATGTGCACTAGTACACTTAATTTTTATTGGTACACGTGTACATGACTCATGTAGAAATATGAGCCAATAATTCATATTCCGTTTTTTCACTAAAAGAAAAAAGGCTATACTAATATAATATGGCTTATAAATGGTTCAAAATTTAGCAATCGAGTATCAATCATTATAAAATAAGAACTGAAATGAGATTTAGAATAAAGAGTTGGGTGAAAGAATTGTTGGGTTTAAACATTTTATTTAAGAAGTATGAAACTATATATATATATATATATATATATATATATATATATATATATGGGTTTCGGGTTCTTTGGGTAACCCAGCACTTGAATCCGACCCTAACTCGATTTTTGTTCGGGTTCAAATATTTTAACTCGAACCCGAGCCCGAGTATCTTCAATCCTAACCCAACCCATTAACGGGTTTATCCGATCGGACTCGGTTTAACCCGTCCAAGTTGCATTCCTAGTCGTTTGTAAATACTCCATTAATTATTTTAAATATAATTGACTGATTATTTAACATTATATATGATTTACTTATAACTAACAACTCTAACTCAAGTGGTTAAAGTGTGAGACATTTTCTTTTGTTGTTTAAATTTAATTTCGAGGAACGAAAACATTTATAATAAACTTATATAAAAAAAAAATCAACAAATGTGCAATAAACGTGAACGTTACTTGTGATAACGTCACTAACAAAAATTGAATACATAACCTATTGGTTGTAGAGCACAATCCTTAAAACGAATTGAGCCAACTAATCTTTGTATATTACTAGAAATTAACTGTATATAACATGACATCATAATAGATCTCTACTAATATAAGTGGCTTAAAAACGGATCAAAATATAGTGGTCTAAATTATATGTATATACTTCGTTAATTATTTTAAAAAATAATAAATTATTTAACTATTTAATATAATTTATTTATAAGTAGATAACTTTAATTTAAGTGGTTAAGATAAGATATATTTTTCTTGATTGTCTGAGTTCAATTCTTAAGAACAATAATATTTATAATAAATTTATATTAAATATTTTTTTTTTTTTACATTTTTTTTTAAACTCAAGAGAAACGACTACTTCCTCTAAGCCTAGGGTGGCGTCTCTGCTCTTGACCATCTGTATTCAAATTTCATTTGATGAAAATATCTTATCACTTGAAACAAACTAATTGTTGGTATATGTTATATATGTCCAAAATTTGCTATCGATTAAGATATGGGTCTCTCGTGGTAAAGGTCACCGAATCGAATTCGACCTTCCTTCCGTGGATGCCTAGACACGAAAGATAAGACACATAAAGTACATATAAAAAAGATCAACTAAAATAATTTGCTACCATATTCTCAACTGTTACCAGCTTCAATTTTCTTGAAATGCAATCATTTTAAACATATTTTGTCAATATATTGTCATTCACAATGGTCATGTTTGTTTTATAGAAGTAATAAGAATGACTAATTTCATCTTTTTTTAATATTTTAGTTATAACTATATCTTGTTAATTATTATGTAATTTATGTCTCGCATCCTTTTTATATTATGATCAGGGCCAGCCCAGAAGGTTGGATTGTTCAAACAGGTGCTAATTTTGGTTGCGCCTTGACCCTTATTGACAAAATAATTATAATATGACTATGAAATCTTTTATGACCGGATGTCGATCTAATCTTAATTAATTATTTATGTTGACCGCAAATTGCTATTCAAGTGGTTCACTCACGTAGTAAAATTTCGAAGTTACGGGATCACTTACGTAGCATGGACTCAAGAGAAAGTTAAATAAACCAAGTAGAAATTAGAACTCAAGAGAAACTACATATTAATATACATATGAACTGGAACATTTTTATGCTTTTCCGTTGTGTTGTCATAAAAAAGAAAATACTTTATCGTAACTAACATGTCACGACTTCACGGACTTAACTGTTATCAAATTTTTTTTTTGATAGATCTTTTCTATCGGATTAGAAACTAAGTTTCAAAAAAAAAAAAAAAAAAAAAAATCGAACTTTGTCCATTTTTACAGAAATTCTCTATCGTAACCAACATGTCACGATCCACGGACTTAACCGTTATCATGTTGATTCAATTTTTGCATATTCATATGACACAAAAGTGTTCACTGATCTTTTCAATATTGGCCGTGGCATAAAGTTGTTAGAATTCCTATATTTATATCAATAATGACAATTGACGTGTGTTCATTTCTTCGTATTCCTACATAAAATTCAGTTTGGAATAAATTAGTGTTTGGAATTAATTCATATTTTCGGTTAGTGCCGGACCGAACCTCTGGTGGGGTTGGACCTGGGCTTCGGGCCGGGCCGGACAACGACCTCTCTTATTGGTCGAGATACGAGGCCTAATATGTCATGTTACACTGGACCGGGTCAGCTCGAGGCTAAGATTATTCGGGTCAGACCGACACATGGACCATTTTTTTGGGACCGAACTCGTGCCGAGCCGAGCTAGTTCGACCCAATTGACAGGTCTATACGTCACCTACATCTCTACTATTATAATGCGGCTTAGAAACCACTCAAAAATGAGCAAACTTAATGTATATCCTCAATTATTAATATAAAAAATTAATTGTTTTTAACTACCAGATATGTTATCATAAGTTATCTCCTTATGTAGTTAAGAAAAAAAAAATTCTAAAATCCTTCTAACTACATGAATATATAACAAATCCTAAAATATATTCAATATTTAAATTATATTTAAACTATGTCATGGTATTATCTAACAAAACACATATCAAACATTCTAAAATTATATCAAATCATGATTAAAATTATTAAAATGATATTTAAAATATTTTAATATAATTTAAAATTCAATCTAGTTTTTCAATAATATTATTAATTTTTTTTGTACGTGCAACACACATGAACGTGACTAGTATCTAATAATTGTGACACCCGTTTCCAGATTTGGTATTTCTTGAATTTATAATATTCAAATTTATTATCTGATATTGTATTTGTGCTGTAATTGCATGATGGTTCCTTTCATTTGTATTTATTCCTGTTGTCTAGAGAGACTATCCGAGACCCGTAGAATATCCATTGGCATTGCCATAGACCAGATTTAGGATCCGCATGTAGAATGAACACCTGGTTTGATTCATTTTGGCTGAACCCATAACTAAACATCCCCCTCTCCCCTTATATATATATATATATATATATATATATATATATATATGTGTGTGTGTGTGTGTGTGTGTGTGTGTGTGTGTGAGTGTGTTTTCTCTCTCCTCCCTTTCATTCTTCATTTCACTTTTTTCTGCTTCATTTTTCTTTCTTCTTCCTCTCTCCTTAGACCGAACCCTAATCCTAGAAGAGGTTGTGATTACTTGGACCGTGAGAGTTAGAGGCTAAGAAGCCACTCCAGGCAAGTACATCTTACTCAATGATAAAGTCATAAATTTTTAGATTTTATTTATATTGTGCAATTTAAAATGTGTTTGATAGAAAATGTCCGCCTTGATGTTCTCATCTAATTTATTTCTTAGAGTTTTGAATTTTGATGGATTATTTGGACTAGATATGAGTTTCAAGATTTAGATTTTTCATGGGTTCACTTTTATTTTCCTGGGATTTAATTTTCCAAAATTTTGTGTTTTACAAAACAAATTAGCTCATAGTGTAGATCACCATATTTTATGTAACTTTGCTTTTGGCCGTGCTTAATTTCGAGTCCAGCTAAGTTCAGTGCTGAAACTTAATACAATACGTATACCAAAATGGCTGACTGGAGAAGAAGAACAGTACTCTGTGAAGAGTATACATGAGAACCCCTTTGGCGTAGAAATACATATATTTTACTTTGGACGCATTGGTGTGCTGTCCCAACTCTTCGTGCATACTAATCATACTGCACTCAGTCTTCTAGCAAAAGTGTGCCAGTCACACCCCTTGAGTCAGTATCGCACTTTCGAGAGAAAATCCAGTTTGCGCACTTTGGTGCGTATTCAATCAAAGTTCTCCCTGGAAAATCAATAGGAAGTGCGTCACAGTCAGTCATCGCACTTTCTTCGCATTTGACAATCTGGTGCACTTTTCTTATCTTTCGTTAGCCGACGCATTTTTCTTATGTCTGGTCTACTCGCGCACTTTCTTTCCTCTTTGTTTCCTTAGGGACGAAGCTTTGGTTGGTTTATCGATTTATGTGTTATTGATTTGTGTGCTCATCGACTGACGAGTTTCTCGACTGTCGAGCTATGTGAGACTCGTCTTACAGTATTCGTATTTTATGCGGATACGTATTTGTGCTATTTATTGTATTCTATTGGATCTCAAGGAAGCTAAAAAATTCTCAAAATTGAAACTTTACTACCTGACCGGTATACCGACGATATATTATAGTATAACGACGGTATACTGCCAGGCAGATATTTGTTTTACTTTTAGAGATATTTTCGAGATATTGTTGATAACTTCTCTATAAATAGTACTTGAGTTCATTTCATTTATTTCGTTCTCTTTCTCTCTTTTCTCTTCTTCATTTATATCTCGAGCTTGGAGCTTGGTCTTGAGACCTGGAGTGTGATTTTTGAACCCCTTCGTGGTGGTGGACTAGAATGTTTAGGCTAGGAGCTCGTTTTAGGCAAGTACACCTTGCCAATTTTGTAAATTTCTTTTACTTTCTGTCATTATACTTTCTTGGAGCTTTGGTTATTGCTTTTTAGCATAGACTTGCTTTACTATTATTTTTTATCTCGTGATTTATAGTCTTTTGACCGTCTCAGTTTTGATTTCTGGTAGAATCTTGTCCCGTCCCTTTTTGGTAACTCGGTAACAAAAACGGTACCAGAGTTGTGTAAACTCCCTCGCCCAAAATAGATATTTTGTGTGTATTTTATATTATTATATTTATTATAGATTATTTTAAATATTGAATTTCTTTAGAGTATTCTCTTAGTTAATTAGAAAATAAATTTCTTGATATATTTACTTATATAAATATTTATTTAGAATCATTTTTAGGCTATTTTAGATTTTTGGAGATTTTTCTAGAATTTTTAGGTAATTAAAACATAGAAAACGTAAATTTCTAGGACTTCTATGATTTACTATACGACCATACTTGCATTTTGTTCCTACCAAATATTTATTTTAGTTTAAAATATTTAATTATATTTTTCTGTAATTTATTTAGAATTTTAAGAAATTTATTTAGATTTTTAAAATTATTTAGGATTTATTTGGATATATATAGTCTTAATATTAGATAGATGCTAATTTAGTGTTGATAGATATTAATAATATTTTATAAATTATTTGTATTATCTTTAATTATATTTAAGATTATAAATTATTGAGATAAATTCAAACTCTATTTTAAATTAATTAAAATCCTGAACCTACTAGGAAAGCAACTTCATGCATATCCTATCCTTATTTAAATTCATCATAATCCTATCCAAATTAACCAATCCTAGTTGTATTCAATTAAGTAGTCTCCACCATTATAAATACCTCATCTTTCATATTTTTCTTCCCCAAATTTTTCTCTTTTTCGTCCAAAAATAGTCAAAATTCGTTATAAATTCAGCCACATTTTCTAGTAGTTATGACGACTTAAAAAGACGATATCTCCTAGCTTCGGACTCCAAACGTGCTCCAGTTTTTTTGTTAGAATCATATCAAGGTTAGTTTTATGAATATATAAATTATTTTAATAATTTCAGAACCTATTTTTCCAGAAAATTCTAAAAATGTCAGCTGTTCGAAATCAGACGCGTTTTGGTATTTTCGAGATTTCGGGAGATCCCGAACTCAGAATTATGAACCGTTTGAAGTTTCGGAAAGCTGACATGATGAACTTCCAGTAAAGTATTTTTAAAGAATTTAAAATATAAGTTTATTCTACTGTAAAATTTGTGCAACGTAGACGTAAATAGAAAACCACCAAAAACTATCATCTGTGCGTCCTAGTGGACATAACTCTTTACCGACTTATGATTTTATGAAACCGTGGAATATGGTATTCATGTAGTATTGAAATCTATATGATTCCATACAGAAATTCAGGATTTGAGTTGGTTGACTTTTTGGTCAACGGATTGCCTCGATTTGCGTGTCATGGATCACAAATCCGTAAAGTTGACTTTCTTTGGACCAAAATTAGGGTTAATAATAAAATTAGATTATAATAAGATTAAAATATTATTTTAGGTTATTTTTATTCAGAATTAAAATAGATTAAATGGAGGAACCTATTTACCCACTTTTGTAACCTAACTTGTTTAATTTATGTGACGGGTAGATCGGACGACGCCTTGAGTTGGGACTTCATTCTTTTTAGATCAGGCAAGATACCTTGCCAAATTGTTTAAAGTATTTTGCATACTTATTATATTTCTGTATATTCATTGCATTTCTGTATATTCATTGCATGTGTAGTTTCTTTCAGTCATTACTATATATTAGATATGTTGACACACACATGGCACTTAGTATCATGAGAGGACAATCAGTAGGCGTATGGGCTTAACCACTCTGGTAAACCGTAGTAACTAGCACGCACTATGGTGGTCGTGTCCGACGGTCGCTACCCCCGAGGTATGTCGATTGATGGAGTCACGAGGGTCGCTACCCCCGAGGTATGTCGGCTGATGATGTCCACTGACGTGTGTGTGAGTTATGAGGTAGATCGAGTAGCCTACCCTTGTCCATACGTCGAAAAGTTGTCCTTATTTGCATTTATATAGATTGTCTTATACAGCGTACTTATTTATTTTTAAATAATATGCATGTTTACTGTATTCAAATTGGCTTGCTGTTCTGTATCTTGTTACGTCCCTCTGAGGACCTGGTCCCCTTCCAGGTGTATCTGTTCTTGAGTATTTGCAGGAGCGCAGATTTGGATGGTTATATATGTTTCATGGATGTCTTCTCTTCGAGCCCGTGGTCGTTAGCTGGTATTCTTATATTGTGTTTATTGTGTTGTACTTTTCCATTCGAGTTGGTAGTAGATTTGTTTCCATCCAACTATCATCCTTAGATACTTATATTGATATCTAGTTTCTTAGATACTGGTTATTTATTTATATTTGATTTTTGTGGATGAGATTTAGCTTATACCTTATACCTTGTGACTTGTGACATATGTTTATACCACTTGTGGATTGATATTCATATTACAGCGTACGTGTGGATTTTGGTTTCCATATATTGGAGCTGCCATATCCATACGGCTGGCATGCCTACGTGTTCCTAGTCCTACGTATTTTGGGACTGGGGCGTGACAAGTTGTGACCGTGAGATTTAGTCTATATTATGATATGAGACTTACCCTAGACTTGACTTCTTATTAGACTTGGTTCTGATAATTTTCAGGGTTTGATTTGGGTCCCGAAAAATAAACTTAACTTTAACCATATTTGTCATGCCCAGTCCCAAAATACACGGGACCAGGCCACGTGGCATTGGCCAGCTGACACGTCTCCGAAGGATATCCCAATTTAATGGATCCTATCGAAGCGTGCTACACTGTCCTAAAATACTAACAAGTCTAGTATGCTAATATATAGCAGGTAATGTCTAATCTCATCCACCGAATACAATATCATAATGCTGAAACAAATGTTGGTAAATAAAACACAAGAGTCTGAATATCCATAATACATCTGAAATAGTCTGATGGGGACAAACCCACTGAAATACAGAAATGAAAATAAAGTGCAGAAAGAAGTAAGATAACTAGACTAGAGTATCAACTAGCTAGATATGAAAACTCTAGTCCGAAACAGCTGCGTACTCAAATCACGGGAACTCCTCTGGAGATGCCTCGAAGTCCTCAACCAGGAATCCTGTCTCTACTCCTGCTCCGTAGATGGTCGGGTACAAGTGCTCGTCCGGATCTGAAAGGGAACCATGTCCTCAGAGGGACGTAACAAGATACAAAAATGCATGCCATAAAGTATATATTGTGTAAACTCAAGGGTGAACTAACCAGCTAAGTGGAATGCACTTTGAAGACAACCCTGGTACATATGGGTAGGTGTAAGGTATAAAGCATAGCGTCGAGCCAGAGGCTAAGTACCTGGCATTAGCTGTAAACTGGATGCCAGGTGTATATGCTGACTACATCATCGATCATGATAGCGCGCAGCTAGTAACCTCTGCAGGATGTATCGACAAGCATATATGCCCATAACCGGGTAACCTGAGCCCATAACCGGGTAACACATGACCCATAATTGGGTAACACTGAGGCTCACGGTCCCACAGTTTACTCTGAAACTACGACAGCAAAATGTCTGTCCCATACGCCTACTAATTGTCTTCCCCGCCCAATATTAATGTACAAGTCACGAACGCGACGTGGATATCTCATACTATGATGCAAGTCGCTAGAGAGATAAACAATTAATCTAAATGCCGTCACACGTACTGCTCATACTGATGGCCAGTCAGTCATGAAGCACGCGTCCCACATGATCTCACTCTGTGACGTGTAATGATACGTGTCAAGGCCTGGGAAGTAATATTGATAACTCCTCAACTTGAGGTGGGTCTACTAGACACTAGGTCAGACACAAGTCCTAACGTCAACGCTTTCGTTGACTGCACCCGAGTCTTCTCGGACACGCACAGTTAATATTAAAACAATAAAATAAGCAACTAGATAACATCTGAATTTAACCAGTAACAACAAGGCAAGGTATACTTGCCTGGAACTCTGGTGTGCACAAGCAATGCTCCGGAACCAACAGTCAAGGTAGCACCGTCTCGGATGCCTACGAACAGATAACCCAAAATTATAAATCACTAAATTACACCACGCTTAATTACCTATGCTAACATAGTACATGTATACATACATAACACATATACATATATATACATTAAGTAATTTAATAACATACATACTTATATATTCAACTATGCATATAGACATATGTACATATATACATTATACATAATATATACATAAACAACCATGAGTATAACACTATATATCTATATACATAGAGTATAACACTATATATCTATATACATAAATAAAATATGTATGTACATATATATACAATTAAATAAGCATTTATATATATAAATACATAAATATAAATACAATGATACCTTAATACGTACATAAATACATATATACATATATATTGACAATAATACATTAATACATTATAAATACATTTAACACATATGTAATTACTTAAAATAATACATTAATATATAAATACATTTATACATATATACATTTATATAATACATATACACACATACATATATAAATTAAATAAATATACTATATACTTACTTATCATATATACATAAATACATATAGACATACATATATATTTATATGTATATATACACAATACGTAATATACTACTTATACTAATATATAATATATTAATACACACAATGTATATATATATATATATATATATATATAATATACTAATATACGTAATACATAAAATTTATAGAATACATATATATAATATACTATGTATATACATATAGCATAAACGGAATATATATATATATATATATATATATATATATATATATATATATATATATATATATATATATATATATATATATATATATATATATATATATATATATATATATATTATATACAAAATTATACAGAAAATTAGAATACATGTATATATATAGAAGTGTATACATATAAATACAAAACCAGAATACGTATACCTATATATATTAGTATATACACAATGTATAATAACTATACTTATGTATAAATACTACGTATGTATACTAAGTAGGTACCTCAGAGTCCAGGGGGTCGGGGGTGGGTCCGCCGGGCACGTCATCGCCGGCGAGGGAGGTCGGGCGGAGCGCCGACAGCGAGAGGGGTGTCGTCAGCAGCAGTGGCAATCAGCAGTAGTTGCTGCTGCGGGGGCTGTGCCGGCCGGCTGAGGTGGCGATCGGGGGCGAGCTGCGGCGGGGACGGAGGTGACGGGCTGGGGGGTCGTCGACGAAGTGTGGTGGCAGGCCGCGCAGAGGTGGCGAGCCGGGGGGCGGTCGGGTGGTCGGCTCGGGCAGCGAGGGTGTCGGGTTGTTGGTGAGGACGGGGGTGTGGCGGCTGCTGCCGGAGGAGCAACAGTCGGTGGCGGTTGCTGGGGGTGCTGCAGTGGAGGCTGGTCGAAGGGGAAAGGGATTCGGGGGTGGCCGGAGTGGTGGTGGCCGGGGGAAGGCTACGGGGAGGTCGGGTGAGGGTGGTGAGGGTTGGTGAGGGGTTTAGTGTTTTAGGGTTTTCACTTGGGTAGTTTAGGTTTGTGTGGTTTTTTGAGTGATGTAACATGTAGTATTTGTAGGAGAGATAGAGGGGGGGAGGGATCCTTGGGATTAGGGCCGACTGGGTAGTTTTCTAGGGTTGTGTGAAGCCTCCACATGTTGCACATGTGGCTAGGATCTAAGGGGTTTGAAATGTGGGGTTGGGATGTGTCCTCAAAAAGTAATATAGAGTACATAAAAATAGGAGAAAAAATTATGGTGGACCGGTCAAGGGGAGGGGGTTCCCTTCTTCATGTGGTTGGGCCAATGAGAGGGGGGTACCTCATTGTTTAATTGCATAAAAGCCCCTGAACAATTAGGAAATTGCACATAAATTAGAATTTAGGATTTGATGTGATAAAACACCATATTTGGTATTTTGTAGTGGAATAGAATGGTGTATGGTGTTTAGTATGAGGCTTGAGGGTGTGTGTGTGAGTTTGGGTTGGAGTTGGATCTAGTTTGAGTGAGGTTGGGTCATTACATTAATTTAATTCAAATTAATGCACCGGGTGTTCCTAAATTAATTTAAAAATACATAGAGTCTAAATTGGGTGGGCACAAGCATCATGGACGTGGTAGGCTTAGAGTATAATAATGTCATAATTGGGGTTGGTCAAAACGGGTTGATGTTGGATCCCAATTTCGATTGGAACGGACAAAGAATGCAAATATGCAATTAACTGAATTTAAGTACGAACGTTTGTAACGACTTTTGTGCGACTAAAATCAGACACAAAAATGAGTATCTGTGGGTCGCACAAAGGTCATTATGGTAGGTCGGTATGTCTAGGCAAAGTGTATGGAATTTGTTTGAGGGTAATAGCTAGTGTAGTATCCTAAATATCGAAGCAACGGTAAGGTATCCTAGGTAATATAAACACTGCACCATAATTAAAACTTTGAGTAATAAATTCTAATTGCATCTAATTTACCCTAATCAAGCTATCTAAGCTAATTAAACTCAAATTTTGGTCGAGGGGGTTTACAATATTTATCCCTGAAAACTGGCATACCGACGGTATACTACAGTATACCGATTTCGACCGACTTAGATTTTTAGATATTTTCTGTGAACCTTATCGACATACCGACGGTGTACTATAGTGTACCATGGTATACCGATCCTTGCCGACATTGTTAATCGACTTCAGGATATTTGTCTTGGCCGACATACTGACGGTATACTACAGTATACCGATGGTATACCGATTTGTTGAACTTTATTTTCCAGAACCTTTCTTGCCTACTTGGAACGGCATATCGACGGTAAACTATAGTATACCGACGGTATATCAATTTATTGGAATCCAGAACTTGCTGTATTTTTTCTATTTCTGGACCGGTATACCGACGGTGTACTGGACTGTACCGACGGTATACCGATCATGCTCGTTCTTTAGGAATTTTTGGTTTTTCATAATTTTGTTTTGATTCTTCTGTCTTTTGCTTGGACATACGATAACTTAACCTGACTAGACCTGAACTTACATAGCTTCAGAGGACTTGACTTGGCTTTAGTCGATTTTATCCGGCTTTGTCCGGCTACACGTGATAACATTATTGACTGGACTTGACTTGGCATGACTTGACATGGCTTCATCGGATATGACTTGACTTGGTTTCATCTGGATGGACTTGGCTTCACATGATTGTATATGGCTTTACCTAGCTTCACATGGCTTTACCTGGCTTTACTTGGTTTTACGTGGCTTGGTTGTTTTTGTGGCTTACATGAGTCCGTTTGTGCAATGTATATTAAAACTTGTTTATATTACCATTAGAACTTGTTTTGTTGCATCATGTCTATGATGGATTATGCGAAATGCACACCCGGATTCATACAAGAAACTGCTAGAGGTTAATAACTAGAGATTCACTTAGTACATGACTAGAAATTTTTCTAGATTGCATGCAGTCCCGGTTATTCATACAGTTATCTTGTGGAGTATCCAGTGGTTTATATTGTGGACTGTCTTGAGAAGTATCTGGTGCTGGTTTGTGCGTATAGATATCCCGGACATACTGCAGGGGCATGCGATCAGAAGGAACTCTAGTATCGCATTGCATTATAATTGTTAGTAATTAGGATTATGATAACCCTAGTTAGTTAAAGTATCAAGTCATACTTATATAATTTGTCATGATTTATGGATAATGGTTAGTCTAGGATTTACATGATCACACATTTATTTTCTGCACTTGTTACTCTATTTCTTATCAGTTCAGGATATGTCTCATTGCAGGTTTACAGTATTTCTTTTATTATTCTGAGATCATTTACATTCATTCTTTACTTTCAGTATTTGTATTGCTTGTGTTGTTGGTTTAAGTTCCTAGATTGGCTTCCTTTGTGATACTTGCTATTTGGGGTCTGACCCCACTGATTTTGCATGGCCAAATCCAGTAGCAACACCGGAGGATCTTTCGTACTTTCCTGAGGAAGGTGACCACTAGAAGCACCAAACCACTTGAGTGGGTTTTCTTACTTCTCCACTCTGATGTACATTCTATTTTTGTTGGCATTTAGCCACCGAGCACGTGTTTAGCTCGCGTTTTGGTTTGATCTGTTAGTCTACGGGCAATAACATGATTGACATATTCTAGGGTTGATCACGTATGACTTAGATTCTGGCTAGTTTATTCATTTTGTGTTCACTAGCTTCATGATCATATGCATATTATAGTTTGAGACGCTTTACTATTATATTTTAGCTGATCTTACATCTTGTTATTATTTTTGTTGTTCTTGTGATTGAGACACTAGGGTTGTTGGACCTAGGCTTGACTGTTGGTTTATAGTAGTGACCCCTTATGTCTTACAGCTTCACCGTATATGAAGAGTACCGGTGTGCTCTAAGTATACGTAGCTGGCTTTGTCAGTCCCATTTTTCAGTATTCTGGTTTTGTGGCGTGACATGGTTTGACCTCAGATTGTGTATTTTGTCTTTTAGCTAGCTTGCTCGCACACTTTCTTTGAAAGCATGTCTTATTCTTGCCCGTGCACTTTTGTCAAGTGTGCCTTGTTGGTTAACTTGACAAAGTGCGCCAACCTTGTTTCTGTGAGTTTGTGCGCCTGGTTTTATCATGCGTTCCTTCCATTTTTGATTGGATATTTTTTTGTGTATTATATAGTTGGATATTGTACTCTTATAATTTAACACATGTTATGACCCTTAAGACACCGTAGAAATTATTGTGTATGATAAACCTATTGTATTTGGCATCAAAAAATCGAGTGTGAGTATTGTCCAATGTATCGCATGTCGCGGATACGATAAGTTCACCAGTGATTACTCGTGAATAGCTCGTACTCGTAACTCATCATTCTAGGAAGTTCTCGAGTGTCCACGACTCAAGAAATTGAAATAATAATTAAACGAGATAAAATTTACTAGATCATTCGGAGGAAAATATATTGCGCTACCGGCTACCCCGATCTCCACAGGCCCCATGACCTACCAAGTTTACGCATGCCACGGTACATACAAGACTTTGTGATGTACCGTGGTAGTCATATGATTTGTTGTATAATATGGTTACAAGATCTGTGATGTGCTGCGGCTCTACAAGTTATTGTTATTGAGCCGCGGTTCATAACATTATGTATTTCAGTATATGCATTCCAGTATATATTCCAGTTATGTTTCAGTTTCAGTTTATGTTACAAGATAATTTACAGATAAGTTATGTTTACCAAACCAATTTATGTTTACCAAAACCAGTTTATGTTTACCAAACCAGTTTATGTTACCAAAACCAGTTTATGCCTACGTTATGTTGTCTTATGATATCAGTTATCTGCTTTATTTATTTATCCATTATTGTTTGTGATGTGGACTTAAGTACTAGACTAGCATACCCTTGGCCATCCGGGTTGATTGCAGTACCGGTGGTAGCGATATTCTTCAAAATATGTATTTGTTAGTAACTAGGTTTGTGATAACTCTAGTTAGTTAATTATAGCAAGCCGTATGCATGTTTGGCCGTGATATGAATGTTTGTTTATTTATATAGCTCGTCCTGTTGTATTCTATTGTCTTTCGGCGCGTGGTTAGAGTGCAAAGTTCTGCTCGGGTGAAGGTCTGCAACCCCGGTCCTTTTTTGGTTTAAGGGTTGTGGTCCTGATCCAGAGTAGTTCCTATGACCTCTTGCCGCTCATCGCCTTATAGTTAGTTTGTTATCAATGCACCAGTCCTTATTTATCGAGACAAGTACATTGGTACCGTACAAAGCTTGACCCGCATTTCTTTAGTTATTCGTTTGTCTCTTATTTCTACTGATTGTGGTTTTGGCTAACACCTTGAGCTCATTTGTGGTACTTGTTGCTTGGGGTTCTGACCCTATTGATTTTGTTTGGCCATATTACCATGAGGAGACACACGATCCACCGTACTTCCAGCTAGATGGCTCGCACTCGTAGGACTGCAGTCGAAGCTTGCGAGTGAGTTTTCTTCTTCCACCCCTCGTAGTGTTATCTCGTTCTGTGGTGTTTAATAAAGGCCAATATTACCCCTTTTGTTTTGAGATTACTCCTCTGATTTCGGTCAACATGATATATATATTAGACCATGGCTGGTATATTTGATCATGTATAATTATACTATGCTAGTGCGGCATTTTGTATTCACTAGCTTCATGATCATATGTGATATATAATTTGTGATGCCTTTTTATTTTCATGTATGATATTGTCACGCCCCAGTCCCAAAAATACGTAGGACTAGGACACGTAAGCATGCCAGCCGCATGGATATGGCAACTCCAATATATGGAAACCAAATCCATACGTACGCTGTAATATGAATATCAAATCCACAAGTGGTATAAAATGTAATACAAGTCACATGGTAAAATCTAAATCTCATCCACCAAAATCATATAGAAATAAATAACCAGTATCTATGAAACTAGATCTCAATAAGAAGTATCTAAGAATGATAGTTGGATGGAAATAAATCCACTACCAACTCGAATATAAGAGCAAATACAATATGAGTACAACACAATAAACACAATATAAGAATACCAGCTATCAATCACGGACTCGAAAAGAAGACATCCTCGGATCACATGTAACCATCCAAATCTGTGCTCCTACAAATACTCAAGAACAGATACACCTGGCAGAGGACCAGGTCCTCAGAGGGACGTAACAAGATACAAAAAATATGAGCCAATTTGAATACAGTAAACATGCTTCATATTTGAAAATAGATAAGTACGCTGTACAAGACATCTATATGAATGCAAATAAGGATAACTTTTCGACGTATGGGCAAGGGTAGGCTACTCGATCTACCTCACAACTCACACACACGTCAATGGACATCAGAAATCGACATACCGCGGGGGTAGCGACCAGCGAGACTCCAGAAATCGATATACCGCGGGGGTAGCGACCAGCGCGACACACGCCCGTAGTGCGAACTATATATTACGGTTTACTAGAGTGGTTAAAAGCCCATACGCCTAATGGTTGTCCTCTAATGATACTAGGTACCATGTGTGTGTCAACATATCTAATACATAGTAATGACTGAAAGAAAACTACACATGCAAGAACTATACAGAAATGCAATAAATATACAAAAATATACTAAGCATGCAAAATAATGTAAACAATTTGGCAAGGTATCTTGCCTGGTCTGAAAAGGATGAAGTCCCAACTCAAGGCGTCGTCCGATCTACCCGTGACATAAATTAAACAAGTTATGTTACAAAAGTGGGTAAATAGGTTCCTCCATTTAATCTATTTTAATTCTGAATAAAATAACCTAAAATAGTATTTTAATCTTATTATAATCTAATTTTATTCTTAAACCCTAATTTTGTCCAAAGAACTGAATTTTATCAACTCGAGACTCATGGCACGCAAATCGAGGCGATCTGTTGACCGAAAAGTCAACCGACACAAACTCAACTTTCATGCATGATTTCCTGTAGATTTCAGTGTCGAAAATAAGCTGGAATTTATGGCTCGTCCGAATTCAAATTCGTTTGAGAATTATGGCACATACAAATTTTGTATTGTGCACCGATGGTTAAATTCTAACCTAGAAGTTCTACAGAATTAACAGTATATAAATATTTCGAATTAAATTTTGGAAAAAATATATGTCAATGATCTCGACATTAGCTTTCCGAAACTTTAAACGGTTCGTGATTCTGATTCCGGGTTCTCCCGAAATTGTGAAAATATCAAAATACGTCTATTTTCGGATATGCTGTGCTCTACGAATTTTCCAGAATTTAATACTAATAATTTCGAAAAAAAATTTATATAATCAGAAAGCTAACCTCAATATCTTTCTAACGCAAGAAACTAGGCCTCGTTTGGAGTCCGGAGCTATGCGCAATGGCTTCTGGAAGATGAAGGAACCCTATATGACAATTCTCCAAAATCTCTCTCTCTAAACAATGGGATAATTAGGGTTATCATATTATATATATATAGAGATGTACCAGCGGATGAATGGATATCTATAGGCTGACACGTGTCAGAATCTGATTGGATGATTTTATTTATATTATTTATTTTTGATTTACCTTTATCAAAACATTATTTAAGTCGTTTTAAATCTAAATAACTCCAAATAAATATTAAAAATAATCATAAAAATCTGAAAAAATTACAGAAAATATATTTTGAATCCAGAAACCCTAGGAAAATACTTGGGATAATTTTATGTTCATAAGTTTTCTTCTATAATTAGGAGAAGCTCTAAACATTAGTTTTACCCATATAACTAAAAATAAATACTAAAATTATTCCAAAAATTCTGAAATAATTCCAGAAAATATATAATAATATTATAAATCTTAGAAAATAACGTGGGTCTATTCTATATTTCTGGGATTGCACAATAAATTCTACAAGTTCTAAAAATTAGTTATTAGCCTAATTACTCCCAATAAATACTAAAAATACTCAAAAAATTCCCAAACAATTTTAGAAAATATATGTGACTATTTAAAACCTAAAATAAAATTTTGGGATATTTTTAGTTAAGTTTGAATATAAAATAAATTCTTCAAAGTTCTAGAAAATTAGTGTTACTAGTTTTTAATTAACTAAAAATTATGGGAAAAATTCCAATAATCTAAAATAGCCTAAAAATAATTCTAAATAAATATTTATATAAGTAAATATACGAAAAAATTTATTTTCTAATTAACTAAGAGAATACTCTAAATAAATTCAACATCTATAATAAATATAATAATATAAAATATACACAAAATACCTATTTTGGGTGAGGGAGTTTCCAGATATACTCTTGAAATTGTTGTTGATGGATTGAGATACTAGGAATTGTCGGCCTTAGGATTGACGTCATAGCATGATAGAGTCCACCTATTTGTCTTCTAGACAGCCTTAGCATATTACGGATTACTTCGATATTCTGCAAGGTGTGGTTGGTCATGTCAATCCTCATATTTATCCAATATTCTGGAAGCAGGACGTGACAATAATAGTTCAAACTCATTCTACATACTTCTATAATAAGATGCATGTATGTACACAACATTGTTTAGTATTGTGGTTAACATACATAAAGTATAAAAAAAAGAATATATGTAAAATTAACAAACCCTAAACACAAACATTTAACAAGTTGATTAATCCTAACGAGTTAATTGTCTAACAACTGTCAAATTGCAAACCATAAACACAAACAATTAACAAATTTTCTAAAATTTAACCCTAAAATTCTAACAAAGAATATATAAAATTTAACTTTAGATTTTGGGGTGTTGGGGTTTAGTCCAATAATGAACTAGTCCCATACAATTCCCTTTTAGAACAAATATCATGTATGCATATTTCAGTATTTGATTATTTATTTATTTATTAATTTGTATACAATGGTGTGCGTTAGCACAAGTAATATATGTGGTGGGTGGTTTTCCTAGTGAGTTAGATTCTAATCCCACAATTTTTTTTTATTATCATTAATTATTGGAGAAATCTATTTGGAGCTTGGTTCCGGACTCGGACGTGAACGGATGGTGCAAAGTAACGCACTTTGCACATTCATATCAAATGTGGTAGCTTCGATAGGTTGGAGCGAGAGGATGTACGGTTGGTACGCAGTAGTTTCGTCTGCGAGCTTCGCCACAAGCGTCAGATGGTGTACGATTGGTTGTGCGATGCTGATGTGTGGTTGGTGCACAATAGCCTTGCATGCGGGCTTCGTTGCAAGCGAGCGCCACTAGAAGCGTTTTCTTGTTGTACAAGTTTATGACACTTTTTTTTTGTCAAATATGTAAACAAATAAAAAATTAATTTTTTTCCACAACTTTTCTAGTTTATTCTAACTTTTAGTTTACCTAACAATTTCTAAGAATCATGGATTCAATTATTTAATTAAAGTATGGCCAATGTTATAGCTACTACAAAGTTTGTTGGGGGCATCACAATTTTTATACTTTCGGATTCTCAAACTTTTGGTGGTTCTCAATGGCACTTTTGGTTTGTCAAATATGTAAACAAATAAAAATTAAATTTTTTTTTACTAGTTTTCCAGTTTCTTCTAACTTCTAGTTTAAGAAACAATTTCTAAGAAACATAGATTCAAATATTTAATTAGAATATGGCCAATGCTAAAGATATTACAAAGTTTGTGCAGTTATGGACCAGCAAAATTTTAACAATCATGTGTGGGAACTGCTAAATTTTTGATAATTTTGTACATATTCAGGACTGCCAAAAGTCTAGTTGTCATATAGAAAAAGTAGTTTGTCTTTAAAACCGCATAAATTTGGACTGTCCTAAGCACATCAAGAACTAATAATTTTTTTAAAGTCCTGACTATATACATGATTACAGAAATCGTGACGACCCATAACAAACTTTATAGTACCCTTAACATTGGTCTTAAATTTTTTTAGATAGCATTTACTAGCTTGCACATGCATTAGAAATGTGCCAATCATGACATTACAAATCTATACTACTATATAATAGAAAAGTTGAGACTATATCCTGAATGTTTTTGTTTCAAAAATATTTTTATCTATGTTTACTGATTAAAATTGTTCATTAGTTTAACATGAACAATTAGGTAATTACATATAAATTTTTTTAGGAAAGGTTGTTGTTTGCTCTTTTCGAATAGTATAAACTACATGCATTACTAAAAATAATAATAATAACATCACTTATAGACCTCGTTTGGTTTGCAGGAATGAAAAAGAAGAAGCAATTATTTGCTTTTCTCTCTCTTTCTTTTTTTATTTTTAAATTATAACTTTTATCAAATTTTTTTGTTTGTTTGTTTGGAAATGCCGTAGAAACTGAGAAGGAAAGTAAATTATTGGGTGGGAAAGTGAATCATGGGTGGGGAACCATTTTTTCCTTGTAATGTTTTTAGATTTTTTTCTTTTTCTTTTCTGTGTGCTCATTTCTTCTGACATAAAAATAATATAAAAGGAATGTATTTCCTTTTTCAAAGATGTTGAACCAAACATGGCCTTTGGACTTTAAAGTACAGATAACTTTATCCTATGTGTCCCGTTTCCATTGGTTACACACATTATCTATGCATTACTAGACCCATTCTTAGGCCATCTCTAATAGGGGTTTCTGTCTCCCTATTAGTTCTTTATTTCTATCCTTTTTTAGAATTTTTTTTTTGGAAAAAATACTTCTTCCGACCATGATTTCTATTCCAATTTCCGTTCTATATGATAGTGATAAGATGATTTTTTTTTATGATTTTCAAATAAATTTTCTCTCATAGCAATTAATTTTGGACGTTACATTTGTGCGACAGAGGATAGAAATGAAGAACTATTGGAGAGTATTTTTTTTGTGTGTACATCTTTTTTTAGAAATTCTACCAACTATGATAGAAATTTTAAGTACAATGCTAGCTAGGATAGAATTTTTTTGTAGAAATTCAAAATCTCCATCGGAGATGGACTTAAATAAGTCACGAGCGCTTGACTTCGTCGCTTCCCCCTTTCTCTTTTTGTTTCCTTCCTCATCCTCCTCCTCCCCCCATTCCACGAACGATCAATTTGGCGGAAAAAAAAAAAAAAAAATCAAAACCCAAACCATAATCCTAGTTTTCGCAAAAACAATCCTCCGCCCCCCATCGTCCTCCGACGTCGACCTTCGCACCCGCTACGACGGTCGCTAGCAGTGCAAGAACCTTCGCCTCAGCCGCAAACCCTTCTGCCGCCTCCACAACCCTGCCGGCTCCTCCAAGCTCAAGAAGAGGAAATATGTTGGAGTAAAGTTTACGAGTCTTTATATAAATTATTTATTTTCTTCTCGTGCTCCTTTTTTTTGACATAAAAAAATATGAAAGAAATGAGTTTTCTTTTTCAAGATGTCAAACCATGTTCTTAGGGCCTACAAAGTTATTTGAGCATATAATTTTATTTATATTCTGTCCCGTTTCCATTGGTTAGAGCATCCTTAGTTGACGGTGCTCAAAATTGTATCTTGAGGCAAAAAAAATAAAAAAATAATGTAGAATATTTTTGGTTAGTACGAGAATAGTAAAAAAATAATAAAATGATATTTGGTCACAAAAATTTTGTGGTAAAAATTAATGTGGAAAAATAATAATGCAAACCTAAAATATAGAAATTTAGATTCTAAATTGAAACTTATTATTATACAAAATAATTTATATATTCTGAATCTAGATTCTGGAATGGATGTTACTTTACTCTGTGCACCAGCAGAGTACCAGCCCGTTCTTATATAAACCACGAGCGCTCGACTTGGTCGTCGTTTCCCCCTTTCCCTTTCCCTTTCCCTTTCCTTCTTCCTCCTCCCCCCATTCCACGTACGGTTAATTTGGCGGGAAAAAAAAATCAAAACCCAAACCCTAACCTTAGTTTCCGCAATGCCGGTCCTCCGCCCCCCGCCGCCCTCGGACGCCGACCGCTGCACCCGCTACAACGGCCGCCAGCGCTGTAAGAACCTCCGCCTCCGCCGCAAGCCCTTCTGCCGCCTCCACCTCCCCGCCGGCTCCTCCAAGCTCAAGAAGAGGAAGTACGTCAGAGCAAACCCTAGGTCTCCGCCGCCGACCATCGCCGATCTCCTCCGCCGCATGGACCCCCCGAAGCCTCCCGCTCGCGGCGAGATCTGGGCCTCCGGACACGAGTCCGACGGAATCCCCCGGTCCTACGCCCGAATCGAGAGACTCGTCCCCGACTCGTCGGCGGCGGAGGTCACGCGGCTGGACTTCCACCCGATCTCCGACGACGAGTTCGCGATCGTCGGCTCGAAGCTGCCGATCTCCTGCGGGACGTTCCGTGCCGCCGCTTCGAAGACCTCGACGGAGATCACAACCCTCTGCCACCGAATTGGGCGCGGCAGGGATTTCAGGGTTCCCGGGTTGAAGTCCTTTTACAGGATTTTCCCGAGGAAGGGAGAGATTTGGGCTATTTATAGGGATTCGGAGGGGTCGGAGAGGACCCCTTTGTTCAGAATTGTGGAGGTTTTGCAAGGGTTTACGGAGAAGGATGGGGTGAGTGTCGTCGGATTGGAGGCGGTGGAGGGATCTGAGACGGAGTTCCGGAGGCGGAAGGTTCAGGGTTCGGATTTGGTGTGTAAATTCTCGAAGATGGAATTGGTGTTGTTTTCGCATAGGGTTACGGGAATCGAGTTGGTGAACAAAGGATCGGAGGAGGACGACTGCGGTGGTGGAGTTTGAGGGATGGGCTTTCATCGAAAGATGAGGTTTTGTTAGCAATGGCTGCTGGAATTCGGAGGTTCGTACGGAGAAGAGAATGGTACGCGCTCTTCAGCCTTTGTTATGGGTTGATTTCAATTTTCATTTGTAGATGTATTAGTATTTACGTTGTTGTAACGATATTAAGGAATGCTAGTAGTTGATGTAAGTTATGTGACATTTTCATTATGGCTTCAGTTTATGATGATTGCTAGTCATTGAGTCTTGTTAGAAGTTAAGTCTAGTTTGCGGGATCTTGATGTCATGGGACAGTTTGCTAAGAACAATGTTGTTTAGTTATAAATATTATGCTTTCTGACTAAAGCGGGCTTCGTGTGTTTTATGTGCATGTGGGCTGAAAACTTATTTTCAGGTTCTAGAAGTTGGCATTGATGTGGAGGAATTCTTTGGATATCAGGTGAGAATTTTACAATGCAAAGTACTTGCATGCAAGGTGATACAAACACTTGATGTGCACACACAAATGAAAATTTTAGCATAAACCCTAAATTAAGGGGCTCTTATACAACTATAAACTTACACATCAAGGCTCTCACCCACCCACACCAGCTCTTATGCATTGCTCTTGCTTGCATTGGTTCCTTGTTGCTTGGTTTTTGCTTGCCTATGTGTAAGAGTTGAGAACCTTTATAATAAGAATGCCCTAGAAGTTACATGAATTCTTCGTGCTAGAGCCTTCTTATGCTTTAATCTTCCTTTCTAGGGTTTTTACACGTGTTAAGAGTCTTTACTAAGGTCTCATACTGGAGACTTCTTCTAGAACCTTCAGTTAGAGTGGGTTTAAGAAATGGAAAGTTAGAGGAAAACTAGGAGAGATGGGAGCTCTGGCAACTTTCCATTTAATCGCACGATTGGAAATTAGAAAATGAGTTATTAGACATATATGACCCACCACCAAAGTGGAAACTACCGAACATCTGCTTTCCCTCCAACTATATGGAAAGCCATGAAAACTTATGAGAAACAATTATGCCGATTCTTTATTATTATTTACTTCTGAAAATCAAGCATTTATTTTAACCTCCATGTTAGTTATGTTTATTGTCATTTAATGCCAAGTATATAGCTTCTAGTCTCTAGCAAACAAACAATTTTTTTATTTGGAAACATATTTTTCTGAAGTTTGTCGAACCAACAGAAAGTTTCTTACCTTCCAAAAGTTCCCATTTGCCAAATGAAGCCTTAGTGGGTAATCTACTTGAGACTTCTATGTACTTATTTTCTGACAAATTCTAGTATTTTCCGAATTTGTACTTTATAGACAACTAGAATCTTGCAAACATGTGCTTTCTAGCAGAATTCTACGCAATAGTTAGGGGGTTTCTGTCCTTTGAATGGGAAGCTTTCTTGAGCTTGTCTTGATTCTTATGAGATGTTATTGATGGAGGATGCAAGTACCATTAAGCATCTTAACTGGTTGACAAGAGGTCGGGAGAACGTGATATGTATGCACTATGCAGATGAGACACTGACCAACTATTGCTTGTTTCATTTATCCAAATCACTTTTCGGAGATCATTTTAAGGAGTGACTAGTATGCTAGGTTATTGGATTAATAAGCAACTAATTAAGCTGATTAATCACATGTCTGGTGAAGCAGAATTTCCAGTCAGAACTGCGACCAATAAGGCCATGAAATCTGATTAACAAGTTATGTTCCTGGATAATGAAAGTGCTTACTATAACATCGACCCACACTCTGGATTGATGTTAGGAATAGCAGATTGATATATTCACAAGATTTTCTGTGTGCTATGAGTTACCCTTGTTGCAAAAATCTGGTGGTATTTTCTAGGTATCAGAGGGTTCCACGAACCAATGTCCTCTTAATTTAGATCGAGAACATGAGCCGCTCATTGTTCTTCTTCCTATTCTTTGGGGTTCCCATGTATTGTATATATCCAATATCTTCATTCTCGATTTACGATTTTGGTGTTAGCAGCACTAGGTGCTGTAGTATCTACAGGTCCTCAAAAGAACCTCATGATTCCTTCACCTTAGATGAGTATCTTTTAACATATAGAATTTCAATCAAATATGAAACTTCTAAACATAAGGAACACTTGCATGTTGCTCAATAAAACTCAGCATGTGCAGATTTGGTTGCCATGCCAGGTATTTGGTATGATAAGCCTACCCATCTCCTATAATGAATATTGGAATATAGCAAGATACACTATATCACAATCTTCTCATAATGTATTTGGAGTTTAAATTCTCTTTGATAACTCTTCAGTCTATATTATCCTATAAACAAATAAGAAAGAAGAGTGACCATTTTGTGAAGCCTGTCACATGCTGGGTATCCATCCTACTTATGTAACATTCCTTGGAGGACCTGCGAGTAATTGCTGGTAAAATGACCGCATTGATCGTGTCACATTTCGGTTGATGAAGAATTATTGGGAAAATTGGCAAGGGAAATGTATTGTTGTTTTTCAAATTGCAAATAATGCGCGAGTCTTTTGACACCATTTGTTATAAGCAGGTTTCTTGCAGTTTCTCCTCTTGCAATACAATGCATTTTCTACAGAAGAATTTGGTCCTTTAGGAGGATATATTCTCTAATAACTGAATAGAAGCCATTTAACACCCACTAGAAATTGCATGATTTTCAAACATTGCTCACCTTGAAGGAGAAATTTGAGTGCTTGTGTAAGTGCTGGTTGATAGTTATAATTATGCATGCAGCAACCTATCTATTGTTCGCAACCTATGTTGCACCAATACTGCCATGTATACAATAAGGACGATATAAATATGGGGTACGGGGGACAGAAATTCTCAAATAGGCATATTAAGTAGTCACCTGTGTTGCATAGATATGGACACGGATACATGTAGGGACACGATATGGATACATACACCATTTTCTCGTGTCAATGCAAGATAGATGCAATAGGCAACCTCTGAGTTGTGCCCTTTAATACACAAAATACAGATCTCTTTATCTGAAAATTCCTTCAGGCATCTCTTCATGAAAATTGCTAATATATACCAAAATCTCATAATTTAGTTGGTGCGAAGACTAAAGGGTGTGTTTGTAAATCTCATAATTTAGTTGGTGTGGAGACAAGGGCTTGTTCGCTTTTGTCATAACTATATAGTGTTAGCACTTTAAAGTGCTTAGCAATATAGTGCTAGGGAGTAGGGACTTTAAAATGCAATGTTGTTTGTTTTTCAGTGTACTTTAAAGTGCTACTGTCTGTTTTTTCATCCCTTAAAATGCATTATAAATGTATGAATCGACTATTTTGCTCTCAAATACCGTGGTATTATTTTTAACACAAATTCACCGGTACAGATGAAAAAAAAAAAGTTCACCTGCAAGTACTTTTATCAACACAACACAAATCTATTTCATCCTCAAGTTCACCTTTAAACAACAATAAAATTGGAAATTATTTAATAATTTGGAAACTGTTTTTTTTTTCCACACGAAATTATTTCTATTAATTTTTAAGCCAAATGTCCATTTTGGACATCATAGATTATTTGATAATTTGAAAGTTTGAAACTTTTTATGTTTCTAGAACTAAAGAAAATTGGAAGAAGTTGGACACGTTTTGCAATAATTAAATTTGTTGAATGTTACAATGGTCTTTTTTTGTACTTACAGGATAAGTAGTAAATTATAAGCTCAAGATTTGAGCTTACAATTTACTACTTATAAAAGGTATCACTATATAATCATGAACACTTTAAAGTGCAAAAATAAACACTTTAATTTGGTGGATCCCCACTTGTTTGAGCACTTTAAAGTACTCAGCACTATATAATGCAAGAAAGTGTTAAATCTGGTACAATGACTTTAGGAAGCCATGGGTATGCAGGGTCGGCCCTGAGTTCATGGGGGTCCTAGACGAATTTTCAAAATGCCCCCCACCCCCAATATATATGTAAAATAAATAAATTAAAAACTAAAAAAACAGTAAATTAAAAAAAAAAAGTTGTCGCTATGACTTGAACCTAGGATCTCTAGTATGCAAGTCAAACATATTAACCACTACACCACAATTGCCTTTTGTTAAGAGAAGACCATGTTACATACTAGTTCTATTTTAGATAAAAGATTATTAATTTATATATGTTTAAGTTAATTTTTTTGGTCCTCCTTGTCCGTGGGTCCTGGACGGTCGCCCTGACTTTCCTGTCCTAGGGCCGGCCCCGTGGGTATGTCATATTGAAGCAATGAACCTGAAGGGTGTATCTTATGGTTAGAAGTAGGACATGAACCATCTCAACATCGCACTAGTAGCTCTAACCTTGTCCGACACACTGACACGACTAGAATATGTATCGAGACACATATTAGTTGTTTATGCTTTGATGAACACACTATCTGGCAGTGTTCTAAATTTACTATGCGGATTCGGTGCGGAGGAGGGACGCCTAGCGTCTAGGTGCTGAACACGTTTTTTTTTTTCCTTACTCCCTTGTAACAGCTTATATAGTGTTATATCATAATGAAACACACTTAATAATTTTTTTATCAACAATTACTATCATTACCATGATTCATGAAGACATCATCAATATTATTTCATAATGAACCACACTTAATATTTGAAATTTCAATGTTCTAAATTCAAATTCAATCTTAAAATCCAAACAACATATCCACAATACAATTAAGCAAAAAAAAAAAAACATAAAAATCTTAAAATTGGAACAGCCGCACATGGTCCGAACAAGGCCGGACATAACCGCACAAACCTGCTGAACATGGAATTTTCGATTCGAATTAGCCTAGGCCGATTTTTAGAACACTGCTACCTGGTATGACCTTGATACAGTTTGCACCTATTTGGGTCATGGTGTGAAGTGGGTTGAGTCGACCTGAACCCACATTTGACCGGGTTAGATCGTGTTCGGACCCGGTCGAGTTTGTCTAGCCCGATCAAAGACTCAGGGCCAGACATTGACCCAAATGTTGAACCTAGTCCGAGCCCATGACCATGGTAGAACTGGCCCGGGATGGCCCGCGGGCAAACACATTTATAAAAAGAATATATGGATAATATATGGATAATATATATATATATATATATATATATATATATATATAATTTAAAAAAATTAATATCAAATGAGTCTTGCATAGAAAGAACCTAAGACATGGGTGAGAAATCTGAATTATATATATATATATATATATATATATATATATATACTGGATCGGTTTCGACTGGGTCGAGCCTGGGGAGGGTAAACCCGGCCCGATTCTTCGGGCCGAGTCGGGTGTGTGTGTTCGGGGGGTGCAGCCCGACCCAAAAGTTGTGTGGGTCGGACTGGTTCTGTGCGTTGACCGGGCCTGGGCCGGCCAAGCTTGGGTTTGACTGGGCCGGTCCCAGGCGGGTATCGAATCTCCTGGCCCAGTTAACACCCTCCTGACATTTGGGTTATTGATTCAACAAACTATGTAACTGAACTACTATAACATTACCGAACTAATGTCTTTATTCAATGTAAGAAAAAATGATCAAAGATCAAATTTGTTTTGTCAGTTGTACAACATTGATACTTTTAGGGTTCACTGAGGTATGGTAAGAGACCTCAAGTGGTTTTGGAGTTGGTGCCCAAGTCACTAACAAGCCATGGCATTGCTGTCAATGAACTGGAGCATTTCGTCATCAGAGCATCCTTCTAGTGAACATGTAGTCATTGTTTCCTACAGGACTTTAGGGAATAAGTTCATATATATATATATATATATATATATATATATATATATATATATATATATTGAATCCTTAAACAACTGGTCTTTTAGATTGGATTACTTAAGATGATAGCACATGATGGTGTCCCTAGGATGTCTGAATTTATGTTGCATGAACACAAACCCTACACAATACGATATGGATACGGACACAGCCACATGCACACAACACCAGATTTGGCTTGTTATATTGTAGGTTGGGAGTATTTTGGAGTGTCTGAGATACAATGATTGGATGAGGACTCATCGGAAACTTGAAAATGGACAAGGGAGATGTGTATATCCATTGTTCTAAAAATCGGTCTAGGCGATAGGCGCATGGTGCCCACCCTAGGCCCCCCGACCTCTGACTACGCATTTTTTGGGTTTTATGGATTTTTTTTCTGCATTTTAGTATGTAGTTTTTGGGTTATTATTACTATTATATTATTTTTTGAACTGCGGTTGCCTAGGCGTTTGGTGCCCGTCTGACTGGTGCCTTTTACAATCTTGTGATTTTTTTTTTTTTTTTTTCATGTGAAGTGTAAGAATCAGTTATTAGGCAGATGAATCCTAAATGAATGGGATGTTTGCAGCTAATCTTAATGTAAGCATACAATTTGAATGGTGTAGACTAATCCAATTAACCGAACGGGCATAAATTTCTCAGTGAAAGTACTTGTGCTTTCAGAGAGAGAGTCTGTGCTCGTCTCTTTGGCATGTGCACACATGTACATAGCTGTGCCCCATGCTTATATTTTACAAAGTTTGCCAAGCTACGTGTCCATGTCACGTAAGAATATGGTTCAACAATGGTACTGTCAACGACCGTGTTTTCTTTCATCACTGGGTGCCAGTCAGTGATAGCACTACAATGTTGGATAACTAGGATTCACTGTGCCAAGGCTACGAACTAAAATCTGTATAGTTTATATAACAGAAAATTTACTGTACCGAAAATATTTTTAAATAAATTATCAAAAAAAAATATTTAAAAAAATTGAAGTAACAAAAGCTTTCGCTATCTGGGATGGAGAAAAAATAATATATCATATTTTAAAATCAGGATGGAATATTTTTGCCAATTGAGTTGGCAAAAATTTAGCAACTACGAGTGGGTGATGTGGCCATCATATTTTAAAATTTAGGATGTCATATTTTTGTCAACTGTGTTAGCAAAAATTGGACAACTCCGGTTTGGTTGGGTGGGATGGTTTAATAATGTGTGCGTGAGAGAGATTTAATATGGTTTGACCGCGGTTTAAGAGGGCGGTTGTTTAATAGGGTGGATGAGAGGGAGGTTAATGTTGGTTGATGTGTGAGTTGTATAAGGAGGGAGGAGGAAGTAGTGAACCCACATAAAAAGAGTGGTATCGTATTGTAGTGGAGTGGAGTGGAGGAGGAAGTAGAGAAGCTTTGTAGGTGCAAGAAGAGAAGGAGAACAAGAAGAGAGGTTTGTTTTGTAATATTTTTATTTTTACTTTTTTAAGTAATTTTTTTTTTTTGGTTTTGTTAAGTAGAATCTAATTATAATTCTAATCTTAGTTATAATTATAATTGTAATCCTCATCCTAATAGCCATAATCATTTAGTATAAAATATATTGTTAGTTATTCTTATAATGGCTAGAATGCTATTATAATTGTTAGCATGATAAAGTCAGGAGAAATATTTTTACAAAAATCGAATAATATAGTGTTACTGTTAATATTTAGCATGTTAATTATTTTTTTTAAATAGTTGTACTTAATCATTTTAGTTTTGATAGTTAATATTCTTAATTAATTTTAATATGATAGAATAAAATTAATTGTAATTGTAATTTTAGTTATAATCTAATACTACTCATTAGCAAAATAGTTATGATTATACCCTAATCATAACTATTTTGCTAATCCTAAGTAGTTAATGTTAGTGTTAGTAGTTAGTATTACTACGTAGTTAGTGTTATGGTTAAAATGATTATGATTTAGGGTTAGAAAAATGGCTATAGTTATTGTATACTATAATACTAACCATTTTAATCATAACCCTAAATCTAATCATTTTTCTTAACCCAATTTCTAACAGTAAAACTAACTATGTTAACCTAACTCTTAATCCTAATCATAACCATTTTTCTAATTCTAATATCATTGCTAACACTAACTATTTTAACCATAACCTTAAGTTTAGCCGAACCAAAAAATTTATGAAAAATTAACCTTAATAATAACCCTAATCCTACCATTTTTCTAATCCTAACCCTAATTCTAATACTAATACTAAACGTTTTAACCATAACCCCAAGCATTTTTCTAACCCTAATACCATTACTAATACTAATTATTTTAGCCATAACCCTAACTTTAGCAGAAATCTTAACCCTAATCTTAATATTTTTTGAATCTAAATCATAACTAACATACAGATGGATACCCAAAATGATGGACATATTCCGGGAGGGCCTACCACTGATATGATTATCTAGCAGCATGAGTCGCACATTTCTAGTTTAGTATTTTCTGGACAGGTATATTAAAATTGAATTATTTTAGTCAATATAATTTATATTTTTTTACATGTCTAATAATAACATCGTTTATATATCTCATATATAGCAATACGATTATCCTGAAACTATACGAGCACGAGATCATGTCTCATGGCGTTATGAGGACGACGTCGGATACTGGATGTTGACAGAAGAACAATATGCATTGGTGAACGTATTTGGTTTTGAGTATATTGATCAGATACATTTTCTACACCACGACTGTCATGCCCCGATCTCCTGCAGGCTAATCGGCCGTTCCCGCTAGGCGGGAATCACCCTCGCCAGCGCTCCCGCGGAACGATCGCTTGACCCATCCGGGCGTGATGCCGCACGAGCGTGATCCACGCCCGTGCAAGGCCATGGTTCATTGGTTGGCGGTTAGAGTTCTAAGCCACAGAGTCGCACAGATTGTCCGAGTGCAGCGGAGTCATGAACGCATAGGCGATCGGTAACAGGTTTACTGAGTCGACAATATATAGCGGAAGCATTGAACACAAGTTTGAAGTAAGCAACTCTTTATTGATATAAACAGGGTTACAGGCGGCGTATAGCCGAGATTACAAGTCGCTCAAGCCTCTCTCTCTGAAACAGTAAAAGCGTGCCAAGTGGCTACAACTGTGGAATGAATGTACAGGCGATGGTCAGACGACGCTCCAACATTATGTCTTTTATATGTGCTTCAGTCCCGGACGCACCGTTGCTTCGGAGTGATCTTCACGCCTAAGCACGCACGTTGGAGGCATCCGCACCGAACGAGGTTTTCCCGCACCCTGCATACAAACTGGTGGATTATCAGTACATTGAATGCACTGGTGGGAAAGCTACTCGTCCGCTCGACAAATCCAAACACGTAATACAGGTTCCGTGCACAACTATTGAGTTGTCTTTCTAGTTGCCTTAGGATCAGTTTCATGCAAACATTGAATAGCTTATCGTGTCGGGCAGTGCGCCGTGCGATGTTTGAGAAAACACGGCGAGACTTACCAACTTACCATTTCTCCTTCCTTGTCCAAGGCAAACATGATTAATTCAAGCACGGTAAGTATAAACATTCAGGAGGCATAGTGTAGCGTCCCGTTCTCCCGGTGCGGAGAGCGCGGCTAAGAAACACAAACGGTATCGTTCGATCGGGATAGATTGAAACAAGAACTCGTCCTCGTTATGGATTTGTTTCTTCGGAATCGATTCCCACATTCAGTGGACCGTGCCCCCGGGATCGACTTAGCGGCAGAGTCAGGAGGGACCTCTCCGTTGCTATCTTTTATTGCCTCGGTTTTCGATGTCGCTTGTTGCTTTCGTGCTTTGAGTTGGTTTTGGGATTTGCTTGTTTTCCTTGAACGGTTTCGATGGTTTTCATTGTTTTCGTTCATTGACTTGCACTTCTATTTCGAGATTGGAAAGAGAGGAAGAAGTATTAATCGAGCTGTTCGTGTGCAGGTGA
This sequence comes from Iris macrosiphon, assembly GCA_036927795.1. Classification (NCBI taxonomy): domain Eukaryota; kingdom Viridiplantae; phylum Streptophyta; class Magnoliopsida; order Asparagales; family Iridaceae; genus Iris; species Iris macrosiphon. Next base: position 128,985,957 of record JAYESA010000001.1, on the reverse strand, counting down.
ACGAGCAGTAGGCGGCTTGCGAGCGGAGTCGTGAAGCGCCTCTTTCCTTCTCCCTTCCAACAATCCAAGTGAGTGGCTACCATCCCGATTAGCTAGCCCTGCTTCCAAGCTTCACACCAAAACTCTTGGATTCTTGTTGCCCCGATCAAACGATACCAAGTAATAATAAAAGATACCAAGATAAAAGAGAATAGACTTGGTAATACTGCTTGTCAATCAAACTTGTGAACGATTACTTGTACGCATGCTTGTTCGTTTGGAATGTTCATTATATGCTTCAAGTTTAGTTAGAATGCATATCTTCTATGAATATTGTTATGCATATGGAACACACTTTTCTTTGCCATAGATGGATATTATAGACTATGCAAAGACTATTGTGTATGAAACTTGTATCGTGCTAGAATTTAACTTGAAACGTGCATGGATTGATGAAAAACTTAACGAACATTTTGATCACGGACAACTTGTGCACAAGGTTTTGGAGGTTTCGCGGACGGTCGCCAGGGCGCTGGGACCGATCCGATCCGGACGGAACATATAGATTAGTCAATTGAAATTGAGGAAGTAAACGGCATGTGGCGGGGCTCGCCACCTGCGTCGCATATCGTTTTCTATCCCGTGACTATAACTCGTCCCTTCGTGGCATCAAGCCAGTGATCTAAATTGTATATTTAAACCTGTTGCGTACTAACTTGTGTCTTCGTTTCAGGGAAGGCATGGTAAGTATTGTGCAGGTAATTCAGACGGGCAGGTAAAATCCACCGAACGGTGGCACGTTCATTTTCAGTAAATTTTATATGCTGCTTACTTGTAAATGAACTAAGGCAAGATAGAAACCCACAAATATGCATGCTTCATTAAATCAACGTGTTGATTGGTATAGTTCGGCTAGCTCGCCTTCACCAGCATGTTTCGATATGTTGACCCTCGTTGAAACAGGTTCTCCGCACTAAGGCGAACCGAGTGAGGAGCCGAAGTCATCTTCCCGATCCAGTCCAGCTGTTGGCGCATCTTCACCGCGCCCCTTGAAGCATTTTGGAGCCAGAAGTTTGCAACTCTTCATATACAAATGCAACTTCGTGGCAAAGCCGTCCTCCAGTCCGGAGGTCTTTATCATTTTGAGTTTATAAAGGGATGTAATGTACATGACTGCTATCTCATTTTGAGTCATCTCTTTTGTAAGCCGTTCGGCATATTAGCTAACTCGTTTAAGAGTTTGTAATAGATGTTCATTATCAATAAAGAGAACTTTTCCATGTTTCAAATCTGTGTTTCAATTTATCTGCGTACTCTGAATATGTGCTTGCTATGCAAATCATTAAAGCCTTGTGCGGACGCAACCCCAGGCCCGCACGGCGGTCACGATTCGGGGGACGCCTCAACGATTCTACGGAATCGGGTCGTGACATAGTGGTATCAGAGCACAGATTCAAGTTCCTTAGACTTCGTGTTGGAAAAGTTCCTTTAACGATCAAATTCCTGTGCGAACTCTTGAACTCGCTAGGCCAAAATGAGATACGTTCATGCAATAAGTCCATAATACATTATGATTCTAATATAATTTACCTTCTTTTGAAGGAATGGTACCAGCGCAATCTGCAGCGCAACCACCGAACGAAACACATGAAAGTAGTTCGGGCACTTCGGGAAGCCCTCAGAGCCAGCGCGACATATCTCAAGTTGATCCGCTTGAGCGGGTAATGTAAATGTTAGAATCGCAACGACAAAGAGATGATACTCGCCAAGCCAAGTTCGAAAGCAATTTAGTGACCCGATTCTCAGTCCAACAGAAGCAGGTAGATACCCTGCAACAGATCGTTCAGACTTTGGCTGCCAACCATTCCGCCGCAACAGCAACGACTCCGGTGGAACAGCCCGTGCTTGAAGTGGAGACGCCTCAAATCCCAAGGCCGAGGGACGTGACTGCCTTCAACTTGGGCCATTTCAAGAAAGTCTGCAACACCCCATTCAACGGGACTGAGGACCCAGTGGTAGCTCTAGATTGGCTAGCTGAGCTTGAAGATTACTTCGCTCTGTTAGAGGTCCCCGAAGAGAAGCGCGTCGCCTGCGCGCAACTTCAGCTCTGCCTCAACGCACACGATTGGTGGAACGTGCATTAACGATCTCTCCAATTTGATCACGGAGAGGAGGCGATCTCGTGGACGATCTTTCGTGCCGCGTTTGAAGAGGAGTTTATACCCCCTCCAGTACAACGTCAAATGGAGAATGATTTCGTACAACTAAGGCAGGGCAGCATGACGGTCAAACAGTACTCCGCCGAATTCAACCGACTCTCCAAATTCGCTAGGGCCTATTTACCTGATGCAGCGAGTCGAGCCAGAAGGTTTGAAGGTGGATTACGCCCTGCCATCCATGCGTACGTGGTCAACAATCAGTACGGAATAATGCGTGAAGTCATGAATCACGCCTTATCTCTTGAACCACAATATCCTCATGTTGCTGCCGGCGCTGTGCATACGTCCAGTCACAAACGCCAAAGCAACGACGGAGGGAACAATGCTGCAAAGCGTCGAAACGACGGTGGTCAGCATAAAGGGAACCAGGAAAAAGGACTATGCTTCTATTGTAAGAAGCCGGGGCACACCGCAAATAACTGCCATATTAGAAAGGGTCTGTGTTTCAACTGTGGCGGTCCAGGCCACATATTTCGAGATTGTCCCCAACCCTCCAAAATTCTGCCTCAACATAATGTTCCTTAGAGGTAGGCTCTAATCCTAAGTTTCGGGACGAAACTTCCAATTGGTTGGGTAGGATGTAGCGCCCCGTTCTCCCGGTGCGGAGAGCGCGGCTAAGAAACACAAACGGTATCGTTCGATCGGGATAGATTGAAACAAGAATTCGTCCTCGTTATGGATTTGTTTCTTCGGAATCGATTTCCACATTCAGTGGACCGTGCCACCGGGATCGACTTAGCGGCAGAGTCAAGAGGGACCTCTCCGCTGCTATCTTTTATTGCCTCGATTTTCGATGTCGCTTGTTGCTTTCGTGCTTTGAGTTGGTTTTGGGATTTGCTTGTTTTCCTTGAACGGTTTCGATGGTTTTCATTGTTTTCGTTCATTGACTTGCACTTCTATTTCGAGATTGGAAAGAGAGGAAGAAGTATTAATCGAGCTGTTCGTGTGCAGGTGAACGAGCAGTAGGCGGCTTGCGAGCGGAGTCGTGAAGCGCCTCTTTCCTTCTCCCTTCCAACAATCCAAGTGAGTGGCTACCATCCCGATTAGCTAGCCCTGCTTCCAAGCTTCACACCAAAACTCTTGGATTCTTGTTGCCCCGATCAAACGATACCAAGTAATAATAAAAGATACCAAGATAAAAGAGAATAGACTTGGTAATACTGCTTGTCAATCAAACTTGTGAACGATTACTTGTATGCATGCTTGTTCGTTTGGAATGTTCATTATATGCTTCAAGTTTAGTTAGAATGCATATCTTCTATGAATATTGTTATGCATATGGAACACACTTTTCTTTGCCATAGATGGATATTATAGACTATGCAAAGACTATTGTGTATGGAACTTGTATCGTGCTAGAATTTAACTTGAAACGTGCATGGATTGATGGAAAACTTAACGAACGTTTTGATCACGGACAACTTGTGCACAAGGTTTTGGAGGTTTCGCGGACGGTCGCCAGGGCGCTGGGACCGATCCGATCCGGACGGAACATATGGATTAGTCAATTGGAATTGAGGAAGTAAACGGCATGTGGCGGGGCTCGCCACCTGCGTCGCATATCGTTTTCTATCCCGTGACTATAACTCGTCCCTTCGTGGCATCAAGCCAGTGATCTAAATTGTATATTTAAACCTGTTGTATACTAACTTGTGTCTTCGTTTCAGGGAAGGCATGGTAAGTATTGTGCAGGTAATTCAGACGGGCAGGTAAAATCCACCGAACGGTGGCACGTTCATTTTCAGTAAATTTTATATGCTGCTTACTTGTAAATGAACTAAGGCAAGATAGAAACCCACAAATATGCATGCTTCATTAAATCAACGTGTTGATTGGTATAGTTCGGCTAGCTCGCCTTCACCAGCATGTTTCGATATGCTGACCCTCGTTGAAACAGGTTCTCCGCACTAAGGCGAACCGAGTGAGGAGCCGAAGTCGTCTTCCCGATCCAGTCCAGCTGTTGGCGCATCTTCACCGCGCCCCTTGAAGCATTTTGGAGCCAGAAGTTTGCAACTCTTCATACACAAATGCAACTTCGTGGCAAAGCCGTCCTCCAGCCCGGAGGTCTTTATCATTTTGAGTTTATAAAGGGATGTAATGTACATGACTGCTATCTCATTTTGAGTCATCTCTTTTGTAAGCCGTTCGGCATATTAGCTAACTCGTTCAAGAGTTTGTAATAGATGTTCATTATCAATAAAGAGAACTTTTCCATGTTTCAAATCTGTGTTTCAATTTATCTGCGTACTCTGAATATGTGCTTGCTATGCAAATCATTAAAGCCTTGTGCGGGCGCAACCCCAGGCCCGCACGGCGGTCACGATTCGGGGGACGCCTCAACGATTCTACGAAATCGGGTCGTGACACATAGCATATGCAAACATGAGGGTTCTTATAACATGATCGTTCAGGTGTTAAGTTATTCATTGATGCTATGCAGTGACTCGCACGCGGATAGCCGCTAAGCGAGGATGACTTATCTATATGAACATGAGTCGCTAGCATAGCCATAAAGGACCAGTTATAGTCTTGAACAAGGATGGAAAGCAACAAAGATGCAGTGGTGGTTGCAGACCATTCTGTCCAGATGCAGTAGACTATCGTGCAGTTCGTTATAGTCTTGAACAAGGATGAAAAGCAACAAAGATGCAGTGGTGGTTGCAGACCATCCTGTCCAGATGTAGTAGACTATCGTGCAGTTCCATCCGGATCGGAACGGTCCCAGTGCCCCGGTGACCGCCCGTGGAACTATGCCTCGTTTCCGAGTTGTCCGCGACATGCAGGTCAGGGTCTCGGTCTGGTACAGGAACAAGTTCGATGCAGTATGTGTATATATTGAACAAGTCCGGTATGGAACGAGTTCGATGCAGTATATATACAGAACTTGTTGAGGCAGGATTCAGTGATTCAGTAGTGCTTGCCCGGCCAATTGATTCAGTAGTTTGCTCCATGAGCTGTGATTCAGTGATTTATTCAGTCAGGGTGCAAATTTTCTGGTTCGGGAATTGCCTTGGTGACCTAACGGTCCCGGATACTTGCAGGTTCATTCAGGCACGGAACGACTACGTAGTAGTCTCCCGGGGTTTGGATGAAAACACGGTAACATTCAAGCAGACAAGCATGCGTTTCTAAGGAACGTAATCAGACACGTTGCTCGGACCCGAAGGTAAGCCGAGAGATGAAGCCGTTAGGGACTTAGCATGCAAGGGTCTGAATATAAGCAGTATTTTAATTTTCATGTTATAGCAAGCAATACAAGTTGGGATTATTCCCTTAGCTAGGTGCGTTGGATTTATTAGCATGCAGGGGGTGAATCACCTAGCGACTAGCATGAATATTCCAGATTTTATGTGTGCTGGCTAAGCAAAGACAAGTTCACCGTAGCCACCCACCTTAGCGATGATTCGCCTCGGTAGAGCCATACGCCGAGCGAGCCTCTGAAAGTCCAAGCCGGATTCCTGTAGGGACAAGTCTGGATATCCTTTGCTTTTTGTTTGAGGCAAAGCGGGTCGGGACAGTTGTACTATTGCCGATTGAGTCGCTAGTCCGCTTGAGCGGAACGGGGTGTTACAACGACAGAGACTTGATCTTCAGTTTAGTTGAGCGGTGGTGGTTCAGAAGAAATACCTTTCAGTTACCATTCGAAGAAATGACCATTTTGCTAGTAGATGTGGTAAATATCTTAGGATTACCTATTACGAGTGAATCTATAATATTTGTTGATGATGAGTCATTTTGCGGCAAAACTGTGATTAGGAAGTACTTAGGTGTGGAGCCGCCTAACATATATATATGGTAAAAGTTTCATGACGTTTTCGTGGCTCCGTCACAACTTTATACACAGATCGTATTGGTGAGGAAAAAATCTTAGTGGATGAGAATCGGGTAAGTATAACATTTAATATTATTATTTATGTAATATATATTTTTATTTAGTTTAACTGATATCATTTTTTTTATTATCTGTTCAGATTACTGCTTGCACCAGTGTCACGACCCGCACCCGGTATTTGGGCATGAGCCGTGGGTACGTCCAGCCTACGCCGCAGCATCGGTGGTAGAACGCCGTCTAAGTCTCAAGACTACCAAACATAACTCATAACCTGTCAATGATCTCAACTCTATAAGGAGGACAATAAATAATATATTGATCAACAATTCATAATATACTCAATCACAATAACTATAGGAAATAAATGGCACGATGAGATATAAAAATAAGGAAGTACTGACATAAGTCAAGCACAATAACTCAAAATACAACAGTAATATAGAGTCTAGCTGTCCAACATAAATAGTCTCAACATAAATATAATCCAATTCTCAGGTTTTAGAACAAATAATACATAAGTAGAACTGTCTAGATGACTACGGGTGGTGTCTCCTCCAAGGAGAGTGACTCCTCTAGGATCTCTGGTATGTAGTCTCCCTCTACACCTGGGCCATAGTGAGTAGGACAGAAGTCCTCAAGATCCTCTGAAAAATGTTATCCAGTCATGATTGGAGCGAAGCACAAACACTAAACAACCATTTTATTTATATTGACAAAAACTATAATACAGTGTAAGAAAATACAAGATGAAGAAAATACTGGAAATACGGAATACTGGAGAATATATAATCAACAATAGTACAAACTAGCAATGAATAGAAATATATGAATGCTAGAATAAGTGAACTGGAATAAAGAAATGGAATCTCTAGCTAAGTGTTTGAAATATCAGTTTATTATGTGATCGACTTGGGACGAGATCAGGCTTGTTATATATGATTGGCTATGATACATGTGAGGTCAGGCTAACCATCTGGTTAGTTATGATGCGAGCAATAGTCAGACTAATCATATATAACAGGATATGAGGCATGTAAATTGTCAGGCTATACCCTACGTAATGTGTGGGGTGAGCTATGATGCATGTAAAGTGGGATATGATCACATAATCTGCTAATATTTCTCCGTCCCCAGCTAGCACGATGGATTCCAATCAAGACTCCTCATGACAGGTATCTATGATACTAGCCTGTGTATCCACAATGTTAGAATCTAGTATACACTACATCTAGAATCATAGAAATAATTAACATAATGAAAACTGTCAGAGAATGTACTCGCCTGTGGTCCTGAGGAATGAGTGAGGATCGGTGTCCAAACCGGAGTCACACAGACCTATATATGGTACGTTGTATCAATACAAGTTCAGAAATAAAAAATAAGTTTAATTGATGAAATTCTAGGTCACAAGGCAATTTCTAAGTCAAACTGACTAATTCTAGGTCGTAAGAGTCAATACTAGGATACCAGGTCGATACGCTATGAAACTAAGCTATACTAATTAATCTAGGATACTATAAGACACACAAAATGCCATATCCTGAGATATGCAAGTTTTAAATGTGAAAAATAGTAGTTTATATATATATATATATATATTAACAAGTCAATATACTATATACTATAACAAATTGATGAAATTAGGATACCTTGGCCTTGCCCTAACACCAAACTAGTATCTTACTTATCTAATACCTTAACATTATACACTAGGTATCTAGTTACCTTAAGTCTTGGTGTCTTGATACCATTACCAATATACCCAAGCTATTAACTTAGACACCTATCCATTTCTAATACTAACCTTCAACTCTTCCCCTCAACTTAATGGAAATACACTCACAGTAATACTGAAATCAAGTTTTCCCCCTTGCTCTGCAACCCTACTTTCCAGATACTGAGTATCCCATTCTAACTTAGCACTCTACTAACACTCAAAATCCATACTTGCATCCCCTCATCTATACAACACTAGTGCACTCCTGCAGTTAAGACATGCAACAATATCTGTTGTTGTAATATTCAGATACAACAACTTCACTGCTCCTTGAGCATGCAATGACTAAACACCTCCACAACAACACCTAAATGCCACTGCACTCATCTCTCAACTTGCTCCAACTGAGTAATTAAGTGCACCAATTTGTGCACATGTACTCAGGTCTGAAACCCCTACCGCTGACCACTCCTACTGATACAAGTGTATCAGTGATTAGCCCTACTCTACCTACATATATTTACACTCGAGCTCCATCTATTATGTTAATTTGTTGCTGTCACAGTTATATAATACCCAAGTCCCTTACACACCACACCACACACACATGCATCAGAAATACCTCACTCACTAATGCAACCCACATATACCCTACTGACACACACACACCTCACATGATACTGATACACTCACAGACTCACGTTGACACTGATACCACTAAGCTCATTAGCTAACCAACTACTGATAAACCATAACCCGATACTGCCCTCAACTTGTGCACACATGTGCACAGGTCATGCACGAGGAAAACTGATGCACACTGGCACACACTCGACTCTCCCTACTTACTTGACTGAACCTGGGAGCCCCTTCCCACTTCCTGTAGCTGCTACTTGAAACATCTACCCAGACCTAAGAACTACCCAAAATAGTGCATCACCACTGCTTGTACACCATCAGGAACCCCCCTCTCACCCTGAACACTCAAGCCCGAGTTCTATACTGCCTAACCCAGGCTTGCACACTTGTTAACACCCACACTCTAAGAAATCACCTGATACACTACTCGAGCACCCTGTGCTGAGACTGCTACTGCATATACTGAACAATCTTCTCCAATTTCTACTAATAATCATTACCGATACTCTAGGTATCAGTATCTCATTTCCTAACTACTGCTACTGCTGCCTTGCTCAAATCTTCACTCCAACACACCTAAAGCCGGTTGCACACTCGGGTGCACTTGTCAATAACACCAACATTGACCCAACTAAATATGAACCTTCACACACACACACACACACACACACTAGCACACGACTGATACACTAAGATATTAGTCCAATACAGTGCACAAACCAAAACCCCCATCACACACTGACACAGTGTGCACAATGCACACGAACTCGACTGCACAGTCTCCCCCATATCACTGATACTGATATATACAGGGAACCTAACTCACTAACTCCTCACATGGACTTCACTGATACTCACTGAGTATCAGTGCACATATCAGTGCACTGTACCGAGCACAGTGAACCCGACTGCTAGTAGCTGAGGAACCCGAGTCCCCCAATGTTGTCCCATGCCAAATATATATATATATATATATATATATATATATATATATATATATATATATATATATATATATATATATATATATACACACACATGTATACATATCAAAATGCATAAGATTGAATTTCATGATACATTACAAATCCTCATGCATAAATTCCCAAATTTCAATTAAACCTTTACGTGTATATATATATATATATATATATATATATATATATATATATATATATATAGGGCTTCGAAATTTGGAAAAAATGCATCCAAAATCCAAAACTATTAACAAAACTCTTGAGAAAACACTATGGAACCCAATGGAACTAATTCTCTCTCCTTGAGGGTGTTCCTAAACCATGGGTGGGCTTCTAATGACGAAACAAAATAATTAAAATGAGGGTTTCTAAATTTTTACCTATTGGGAGATGGATTCCCAATGTAGCTTCTCCTTCTCCAAGTCTCCTTGTGCCTAAGTTTCTAGGTCTCTTTTGATGGGGGAGAATGAGGGGTTTAGGGCTAGAAATTCTGAAATATTGTGGAAGGAAAGAGGGTTTCTTCTTTGAGGCTATTTTTAGGATTTTTCCTCATGAATGATGAGTGGCTTGAGGGAGGCTCCCTCTTGCTTTATAGGCTAGGGTTAGGGTTAGGGTTAGGGTTTCTAATGCATAAAGTCTAATTTGCCCTTCATGGCTTGTCATGAAGAACTATTTAATTAAGGGATTTAGTCGTGTGAGGGATTCCACTAAATGCTAATTAATAGATTATAGATTTGTCAGTGGGTTTTAGGTCTAGTCTACTGCAAAGCCCTCAGTCACATCAACTCTAGTTTATTAACCCAGGTTATTCATGAATACCATATAATATATATATCACATATCATGTAATTTAACATAATAAATAAATATGATAAATGACAATAAGGCCCCTATTCTAGAAATATGGTACTGACAAGTAGGACCTACTTACTAGGTCTAATCAACGGAATTTTGTTTCCAAACTCAGGAGTTAGGACAAATTTATATTTTTTTACCTTTTCTGCAAAATCTGACAGAACCTACCTGTCATGCATGGGGAGCATCTGTGATGACATATCTGTACAATTCTATGTCAACTTTTGTGCATTTTACTTCAGTGGATAAAAGAAAAAAATTTGAGTGGATCTATGATATTAATACATGTATAATTTTTTTATATAATTTTATTTACTAAAGAAATATGTACACTTATATGATAAAATTTCTAGGTTTGGTCCTACGAGCACTTCTATATCAGTAGGTCAGTCTCCCGTATTGATACCGGTGCTGGTGTCTTCCCATCAGCTTTACGCTGGATGACGGCTGCAGCAGATCCAGCTCGATGTGCTTACAAGGATATCACAGTATATCGGGGCCAATTCGATTTACTAAGGTTTTACGAGATAATTTTTTTTATTATTTCATATAGTCAACATGTTTATTATCTTATAATTTTTGTGACATGAAATAGGCAATTTTTTTATTATTTCATAGAGTCAACATATTTATTATCTTATATTTTTTTGACATGAAATAGACAATTTTTTTACCGTACCGGCTTGGACGAATTTTTGGCTTCTATGCAACTAGCCCTGATTCCTCCTAACCCTCCATTACGTATTCCAGCAGATTATCCTCAAGGTCTTGTTGGACAACGACAAGCACGCCCCCTAGGAAGTATACCTCTGTTTGGTATCATGCTGATAGTCTGCCACTGCAAGATGACGATGTCCCTTATCATAAGGTTGGCGAGGGCACTTCTCAGGCTCCGGCCGGTGCGGCACTTCTCAGTCGGCTGGCCAGGGCACTTCTCACTGGGATAGAACCTATAAACACCCTGATTTTTAAAATTTAATTTAAAATTTTCATTAATTATTGTTGTAGAAATTTTTATTATTTTTAGTTAATTATAATAAATATTCTTCATAAATTTTTATATTAAATTAATTATCAAAATAGTACAAAAATTATATTTTTGGGTGTATAATTAATAATAGAATATTGTGTAATTTTTCTGGAATTTATTGGGCTCAAAAACTATTTTTATGACCTATATATAATAAACCAACTCCAACCAACCCAAACCAACCTAAACCAAACCAAACTAGACCAAACCAAACCTACTGGACCCGGATCCTAACCAAACCCGTACCCGACCCGAGATCCGAAACCCATTTCTCCCTCTACAGTAAATCTCCAACCCCAACTGACCCCGACTCCCTTCCCCTCCCCAAAACCGATGCCGACCATTTCCCTTCAGCTTCCCGTAACGCCCACCTCGACACCCTATAAAACCCCCATCCTAGCCAAACCTCACCACCATCATCTCCTCTTCTACCACGACCAACCTCAGCCTCCGACGGCCGCCGTACCGCCGCCGACGATCGCCGCAAGACGGGCCGCCCAATTCCGAGCAAACAACAGCAGTAAGGTACTCAACTTCCCACATTCGTATCTTCCTGCACAGTAATCCAAATATCGATCTGTCAAATTTCGTGCGAAGACCACATGACCCTCTTGAACTTTATGGAATTAGTTCGGGGTATCGTGTCCTGTGTCGATCGTAATTCGCGACGCAAAACAGGAAAAAATGATCCAATTTGTAGTTCAGAAAACTGTCCCAAACACCTATGTTCATGACTATTTTCTTCCAACCTAGTTAATATTTTTAAATTCCACTTGAACAGTAAATTAGATAACATAACCAAGATTTAATTCCTTTAAATATTTTATTTTAATTTGTTGTATGTTGTGATTTATTTGCGGTTGAAGTTGACCAAAAACTTGGTTTTCTAAACCCAAAAATTTCCAAAATGGGGTGCGTTCCGCTAAATGAGGCGACTTTGTCGTGTAAAAATTACATCGAAAGGCGCGTATCGTCAACACGGACGTGAAAGATTTCTCGAAAGTTGATTTGGATGTACGTGCACACCGGAATCAACGCGTATCCGTCAAAAAACTTCGTATCAGTCCGTTCTGACACTCGTCATAATTTCGTGCGTGCTTATCGTTTCACAACAAAACTTATGCCATCAGATTAGCAGTGTTACACTGGTCCTGTGATCCAAGTTTGATTCGATTATGAGAACGTTGACGAAACGCTATTTTGTGGGCCCCACGGTTCTACTTGACGGGCAATTTAGTAACCGGCTCATCGGAATCCAGTTATGGATATTCCGTTGGGTTTGTATCATCGTTCTGGACTCGTAGACACTAAGTTTGACGAATTTGAAGAATTTTATCTCTGGCATATTTTTTGGTGCGAAGTGGGCCACAAGTGGATCTCGCTTTGACCCGAAACTGTCAATTCTGCCCTTGTGTCCAAATTGGACTTATGGATAGTCAATCCTATCTATATCATGTATTCTGAGAGCAATGGTAATATTTTTTTCAGCATTCAGAGGCGTACCTAGAGATTCCAATTATATCGGAGCAACTAACGGAGCTCAGAACCCAGGCAATTGTACCTTGCCAACTTGCAGAAGATCCTGTGTTGTTATTTTCTTGTATTATATATGTACTTCTGTGTTGTACCTGTTCAACCTAGGACTGTGTGTCACGTCCCAGTCCCAAAATACATAGGACTAAGAATACGTAAGCATGCCAGCCGTATGTATATGGCAACTCCAATATATGGATACCATAATATACACGTACGCTGTAATATGAATATTAACTCACAAGTGGTATATAATTATCACAAGTCACATGGCATAACTAAATCTCATCCACAGAATCAAATAGAAATAAATAACCAATCTACTATATAACTGAATCTCAATATGAAGTATCAAAGAATGATAGTCGGGTGAAAACAAATCCACTGCCAAATTAGAATATAAGGGAAACCAAATAGGTACATCTAATGAACCATGAGACTCGAAGAGAAGACATCCTCGAAAGAGATAAGTAGCAAGTCCTGATCCGTTCTCCTGTGAATAGTCAAGATCGTCTACACCTGGAAAGGGACCAGGTCCTCAGAGGGACGTAACAAGATACATAGAAGCATGCCAATTGAATACAGTAAACATGCATAATAGGTAGAAAATATATAAGTACGCTGTACAAGACAATCTATATAAAATGCATAATGAGAACAACTTTTCGACGTATGGGCATGGGTAGGCTACTCGATCTAAATCTCACAACTCACACACACGGCAGGGACATCAAAAATTGACATACCTCGGGGGTAGCGACCAGCGTGACACCAAAAATTAACATACCTAGGGGGTAGCGACCAGCGCGACACACTACCGTAGTGCGTGCTAGATACTATGGTTTGCCAGAGTGGTTATAGCCCATACGCCTACTGATTGTCCTCCCCTCCCATGATACTATGTGTCAAGTGTGTGTCAACATATATATAGTATATAATTATGACTGAAAGAAAAACACACATGCAATGAACATATAAAAATATAATAGGCATGCAAAGTACTGTAAGCAATTTGGCAATGTATCTTGCCTGGTCTGAAAATGATGAAGTCCCAACTCAAGGCGTCGTCCGATCTACCGTCACATAAATTAAACAAGTTAGGTTACAAAAGTGGGTGAATAATTTTTGCCATTTTAATCTATTTTAACTATGAATAAAATAACCTAAAATATTATTTTAATCTTATTATAATCTGATTTTATTGTCAAACCCTAATTTTGGTCCAAAGAAAGTCAACTTTACGGATTTGTGATCCGTGGCACGCAAATCGAGACAATCCGTTGACCAAAAAGTCAACCGACTCAAATCCTGGATTTGTGTATGGAATTCTATAGATTTCAATGCTACATGAACACCGGAATCAACGGTTTCATAAAATCACAAGTCGGTAAAGAGTTATGTCCATAAGGGAGCACATATGATAATTTTCGGTAGTTTTCTATTTACCTCTACGTTGCACGAATTTTACAGTAAATTAAACTTACATGTTAAATTCTAGAAATATTATTTTATGTAAGTTCATCATGTCAACTTTCTGAAACTTCAAACGGTTAATAATTCCGAATTCGGGATCTCCCGAAATTTCGAAAATACGAAAATGCGTCTGATTTCGGACAACTGGCACTTTTAGAATTTTCTGGAAAAATAGGTTCATAAATTATTAAAATAATTTATATATTCAGAAAACTAACCTGTTCTAACAAAAAAACTGGAGCGCATTTGGAGTCCGAAGCTAGGAGATATCGTCTTTTTAAGTCGTCATAACTACTAGAAAATGAGGCTGAATTTATGACGAATTTTGACTGTTTTTGGACGAAAAAGAGGGGAATTTAGGGAAAAAATATATGAAGAATGAGGTACTTATAATGGTGGACACTACTTAATTGAATACGACTAGGATTGGTTAATTTGGATAGGATTATGATGAATTTAAATAAGGATAGGATATGCATGAAGTTGCTTTCCTAGTAGGCTCAGGATTTGAATTAATTTAAAACAGAGTTTGAGTTTATCTCAATAATTTATAATCTTAAATAGAATTAAAGATAATACAAATAATTTATATATAATCTTATTAATATCTATTAACACTAAATTAACATCTATCTATTATTAAGACTATATATATCCAAATAAATCCTAAATAATTTTAAAAATCCAAATAAATTTTTTAAAATTCTAAATAAATTACAGAAAAATATAATTAAATATTTTAACCTAAAATAAATATTTGGTAGGAACAATATGCATGTATGGTCTCATAGTAAATCATGAAAGTCCTAAAAATTTATGTTCCCTATGTTTTAATTACCTAAAAATTCTAGAAAAATCTCCAAAAATCTAAAATAGCCTAAAAATGATTCTAAATAAATATTTACATAAGTAAATACTAATAAATTTATTTTTTAATTAACTAAGAGAATACTTTAAAGTAATTTAATATTTAAAATAATCTATAATAAATATAATAATATAAAATATACACAAAATATATTTTTTGGGTGAGGGGGTTTACATCGTGAGACGTTGCTTAGCGTCCGAACAAGATTCGAGTGTCGACGCCATACGCGGAGTCGTGTAACGTCACTTAGAGAGTTGATACCACGATCCTATATATTTTATGTGCTTGCTTTATCAAGTACGTCATACCATAGGACACTTGACACTATTCATGTGACCGAATCTTTCCTGAGTTATTCATGGTGATTCTGTATAGGTTTACAGGATTCGTGACATAAGACTTGTATACATAGATATCATTATGACTCGTTGTACTAGCTAGAAGTCATGATCTTGCGTGTTATGGACATGAGATGTGAAGTTACATTGGTGGAGATAGACACACAGGCTACAGGCTGATTATATATATATACTTATGTTACTAGAGAGTGTCTTAGTCTCTGTACCATAGTTTTTAGTATACCCGGATCCAGGTCCTCAGGGGACATAGCAAGGTACAAGAATAACTCAAGCCAAATGAAATACAGTATATAAAATTAGATCCTCAGGGCAAGCTATGTAACCAGCTATGTGAAATACAAATGAGAGCATCACTAGTACTCAGGCTGAGACCACTACAAGCTCTGTATCGGGGAGCCGGTAGCAGTAATATCATGAAGGGCCAGTACATGTGCCAAAGCTCTGGTACAGAGACTAAGACACTCTCCAGTAACATAAGTATATATATAATCAGCCTGTAGCCTGTGTGTCTCTCCCCACCCAATGTAATCTTATATCTCATGTCCATAACACGCAAGATCATGACCTCTAGCTAGTACAACGAGTCATAATGATATCTATGTATACAAGTCTTATGTCACGAATCATGTAAACCTATACAGAATCACCATGAATAACTCATGAAAGATTCTGTCACATGAATAGTATCAAGTGTTCTATGGTATGACGTACTTGATAAAGCAAGCACGTAAAATATATAGGATCGTGGAATCAACTCTCTAAGTGAGGTTACACGACTCCGCGTACGGCGTCGACACCCGAATTTTGTCGAACGCTAAGCAACTTCTCACGGTTCTAGGTTGAGTAGGCACATCACAAGAATATATATATATATATATATATATATATATATATATATATATATATATATATATATATATATATATATAGGAAGAACACCAATAAATATTATAATATGATCTCTGCAGGTTTGGCAAGGTACACTTGCCTGGTTCTGAACTCCGTCAACTGCTCTTGGGAAAGTAGAATCTACACGTACACCTCCGGATGCTGAAATAAACATCATCAATGTTCTCAGAATACTTGAAATAGCTAGATTTGACTACCCATAAGTTCAATTTGGACACATGAGCAAAATTGACAGTTTTGGGTCAAAGCGGGGTCAACATATGGCCCACTTAGCACCGAAAAATGTGCCGGAGACAAGGTTTTCCAAATTCATCAAACTTAGTGTCTGTAAGTCCAAAACGACGATACGAATCCAAAGGAACATCCAGAACTGGATTTCGATGAGCCGGTCACGAAATTGTCTGTTATGTGGAACCGTAAGGCCCACGAAACGACGTTTCATCAACGTTCTCAGAATTGAATCAAACTTGGGTCACAGGACCAGCGTAACGCTGCGAATCCAATGACATAAGTTTTGTTACGAACCGACGAGTACACACGAAGTTATGGTGAGGTGTCGGAACAGGCCGATACGGTACTTTTCGACGGATATGCGTTGATTCCGGTGTGCACGCACAGCCAAATCAAGTTTCACGAAAGTCCACACGTCCACGTTTATGTTACGCTCCTTTTGGTGCAACTCACACACGACGAAGTTACCTCGTTTAGCGGAACGCACCCCGTATTGGAGATTTTGGGTGTTTTAAAAATAAGTTTTTGGTCGTTTTGGAATCAGAATAATTTAACCATTGAGACAAACTAATAAAAACTAAAAGAACAGTAAATTTTTTGGTTATATTGTGAAGAAGTCATTTCAGTTATATTTTGAAAATAATTAACGAGTTGGTAGAAAATTGGATATGAACAGGGGTACTTGGACTGATTTCTGAACAGTTTTTCGACCAACTTTCGGTCGATTTTACGATCAAACCCGGGTGCCTAAATTCGTTCTACTTGAAGAAAATCCTAGAGGGTTAGGTTGTGAAAATACCAACGAAGACGAAACACGAAACGGACAAACGGGAAGGGTGGAACCTTCGCGCGAAGGGGGGCGTTAGGTGCTGTTGCTGCTGCTGTCGGCCTCGCGGTTGCTGCGGTGGCGCAGTGGCGCTGCGGGCGGTCGACGGCTATGACGAGGTGGTGGTGGAGGTATTAGAGGCGTGGGTGATGGTGGAGGTGGTGTGGGATTAGGGTTAGGGTTTTAGTAATACATATATATAGAGTCAGCTAGGGTCTGGGAAGGGTAGTTTTAGGTTTTGGGTTTGGGTTTAGGTTTAATGGGTTTGGGTTTAGAATTTAGGTTTTATTGTATTTTATTTATTTTCTTTTGTTTTATTTATTCAATATTTACATATAGAAAAATTTCAAAAATAGTTAGGCACTTGAAAAAATTTCTAGGAAATCTATATTTACTCCAACAATTAATTTATAACCAAATTTATATCAATTCCAATGATATTTACTAATTATGAACGAATGTTAAATAAATCCATAAATTCTATTTTCTACATAATATTATATTGGGAGTATGCAGGGGGTTCGGATAACGCAACTCGAGTGTCATGTGCGTAATATGACCAGTTAGGCTCATATAATGGATTTAGTTGGAAGCAATGGGTTAGGGTGATGTGTTAAAATCGTACGGCACGACAAAATGGTTAATTAATCATGGTTTTCTCGTAATTGTGTCGCGAAAGTTGTGTGACCAAAATAAGGCATGGGATTACGAATTTTTGAGGGACAGTCATGGCAGGAGCCTAATTTGACTCGTCTAAGTCGAGCATGCTAGGTTGGTTGGAAGGGAAAGGCTAGTGTTGCACTCAAGATCTTAAAACCATGGTGGTTGGTTTCCAAAGTTTAATTAAATTATCGAATAAATATTAAATTTTTTTATTAATTATCGAACTAATCCTATATAAAAATCAGGGTGCTCACACACAGCTATAGTCGCCTGGTTGTCGCAATGAATCGGTACTGCCGAATATGCGCACCAACAATTGCAAAATCATACATGAGCTCTCAAAACCATCATGCTTCATCTGCTGCAGCCGCCAGTGCATAGAACTCAGATTTCCTTGAGGAATGAAAGAGCATTTTCTGCTTCTTCGTCTTCCACGATATAGAAGCTCCACCATTTGAGAAGACATATCCTCCTGTGAACCTTTAGCTCTCTTCTTCTGAATACCAGTTTGCATTACTGAAGCATTCCACTTTGGTCGGATTACCGCTGTAGTGCAATGCATACTTCTGAGTCCTCTTGAGATATCTCATTTCTCTCCTCACAGTTTTTCAGTGCTCAACACCTGGATTGCTCGTGAATCGACTCAGCATCCCGATGACAAAAGCTATGTCAGGTCTTATGACAGTTGTTGCATACATCAAACTTCCAATAACGCTTGAATACTCCAGCTGCCTGACACTTTTCGTTGGATTTGGCTTCATCTTCTTGTCACACCTATACGGAGTATCGATCCATGGAAGATCCTAATATCCATAGCTTGTGAGCATCTCTTCTCAATATAATGAGACTGTGACAGCGCCACTCCAGTATTCATTCGGATGACCTTGATCCCCAGGATCACATCAGCTCCCTCCAAGTCCTTCATACTGAACTTGGATGAGAGAAACTTCTTTGTCTCAGTGACACGTGCTCGATCCGTGCCCAGGATCAACATGTCGTCTACGTAGATACAAATGATGACTCATCTCCCGTAAGCAAACTTTGTGTAAACATACTTGTTTGTCTTGCTGACCCTGTAGCCGTTTGATCTTATAACCTTTATCAAACTTCTCATGCCATATTTTGGGAGCTTGCTTTAGACCGTATAACGATTTCATCAACTTGCAGACTTTGACTTCAAGGCCCTTCACGATGAATCCTTCTGGTTGTTGCATGTAAATCTCTTTGGTCAATTCTCCATTCAGGAATGTTGTTTTAATATCTATCTGATGTATAATTAGCTTATGAATTTCACTCAGAGCAATTAACATCCTGATGGTTGTCATCCGCGCTACTGGATCATATGTGTCGAAGTAGTCGATCCCCATCTTCTGAGAAAACCCTTTGGCCACCAGCCTTTCCTTGAACTTGTTAACAGTTCCATCGGCCTTCATCTTCTTCTTGAAGATCCGATTAGTTTATCTCCTTCAGGCAGATCGACCAACACCCAAGTATTGTTGGAGGTTATTGAGTCATACTCATTATTTATAGCCTCCCTCCAGAAGACAACATCTCTGGTCTTTATTGTCTCATCATAGGTAGGAGAGTCTGCTTCCACATGATAGGTAACAAAGTCATCTCCAAAGTTCTTCTATCTCCTCACTCGCTTAGACACCGGTTGCGAGCTCTGGTTCGAACGTTGTCTCTGGAATGACAACTTTTCTTGGACTACATCTTCATTGGAAGCGTTAGCCTCCTATGCACTCACATTATTCTCCGGAATGTCCGCGAAACTAATGTTCTTGTGCCTTGCAAACTTATCTTCAAAGAATTCTACGTCGCGAGATTTTGATGATATAATTTGACTCAATATAAAGGAACCTCTGAGCATTACTCTTCTTAGCATATCCCAAGAAGATTGTCTTCGTAGTCCTCGTTCCTAGCTTCTGAATCTTCAAGTCTGAAAGCTTCACATACACAGACACCCCCACACTCGAATAATATTCAAGTTGTGTCTGACTTTGAACCCAAGTTTATGAGGAGTGACATCGGATGTTGCGTACTGCACTATGTTCAGGATGAACGTAGCCGTCAGCACAGCTTCTCCCCAGAAGCAGTTTTGATGGAACCCATGTGCCCCACCATACCCCATGTGCACACCTTAACTCATACAAAGTATTATATTGAGATACACACTTGGTGGTATAGCCAATATGGGACTATTGCTCTTAGTCAAAAGGAAACAACACCAACAGTTCGTTCGCTTTTACTCCTTGGCAACTAGTTTATATACACATGAAGTAAGAATAGGGAATAAGACAACCGATGCCTGGCCAATAATAATCTACATTCTTGCAGTTAAAGCTTTAGATCTGCACATAAAAAAATAGGCTTAATTGCAACTTGATACCCTCAATTATTCAAAATGTTCAATTTGATACCCTCAATTTTTATAGGTTCTAACTTAATACCTTCAACTATTAATTTTTTTTATGTTTATACCTAAAATTTATAAAAATCCGAAACTACCCCTACCTTCTCCCCCCACCCCACCCCCTCTCCTTCTCAGGCAGCAGTCCCTCCCTCCCTCTCCGACCGCCCTACCCCTCCACAACCCCCTCTCTCTCTGGCACCGACATCTGGAGGGGGGTGCATCGCAGCAGTAGCAGCAAGCGGCAGCAGCATCGACAACGGGTGGGCACGGTGGCGAGGCGTGGGCCCGTCGGAGTGGCGCGGGGGCACTATAATAATACTGAAAAATAGTGACTGATCTCAGCGACGGAGCATAATCCGTCACTGAATCAGCGACAGATTATCGACGGACTAACAAAAAAATTATTTATGTAGAAAACATATATAAATTTTTGTCGCTAGTCCGTCGTAGAAATGTCAAATTTTTCTCAGCGACGGAAAATCCGTCGCTGTAAAATATTAATTTTTCTGGCGCGTTTCGTTTTCCCCCAATTTCTAACTCTCGCACTCTCTTTCTTCCCTCTCTCAGAGAACCTCCTCCCCCGAACCATCCTCTCTTTTCTGGCGACCCGCCTCCTCCTTCGACGCCCCGCCCCCTCCTTCGCGGCGACCCCAATCCCGACCCTTCTCCTCGGACGACGACCCGCCCCCGTATCCTCCCCCTTTCCGGCGACCCGCCACCACTTCCTCTCCCTCTCCGGTTACCCTCCACCCCTCTCCTCTCAGCTCCTCCTTCGACCAGCTAAGGTAAACCTTAACCCTCATTTTAATTTTATTAATTATTATATTAGGATTTTGGGTGTTGGACACGTATAAACATGATACGTTGGACACGGATACATACATACGTGATACACTAGACACGGACTCGTATAGACACGATACGAAATACTGGTAGCTTTGGCTAATAATTATTTTCTAAAAATGTATAACATATGCATAAATGTACAGACACGATACGAAATACTAGTATTCATTTTGAAAAATACTAGATACGGACCCGTACGGACACGATACGAAACACTAGTATTCATTTTCAAAAATACTAAGAAACAACACCGAAAATACTCAAAATTATGCATAAATGTATAACATATATTTTCTAAAATGTTAATAATTTGTTAATAGTTATTTGCTTTTCGATACAAAAAAATTCGATACTCCAATCCGAAACCGTCGATACTACCGATTAGTTGTTTCTTATGTATTTGAACTACTCTATATTAAAGTAATAATGTTATGTTACACATAAACCTCACTAATCATATATCGGTATTGAACCATTACTATGCTAATTTTAAGTATTTCTAGTATTGTTTCTTAGTAGTTTTGAAATTGAATGAAATAGTAGTCACCCTTGTCGATTAGTTTACATGTGATAGATAAGTTTATTTTTTACTTGCTTTTACAACCTTACTATGCTAAGTCATGTATTGGCCATATTCAGATGAGTGTTGAGGAAATATGATTTTAGATACGTGTAAAATAAGTATCCTAACTCTAGCTTTTACAATATTTAGTTATTTATGAGACTTCTTCATCAAGTATCCTAACTAACTAATCCTTTAGCAAATATCTTAACTCATCTTGAATCTAATTAATCCATATTATTTGAATTAATATATATGGTATATGCAAAATCAATGAGTCGATACTTAGTTGACCAATCGTGGATGTACAATCGGCGACATGAGAGTAGGATTGGTTTGACAAATGATTTCATGGCGGGCGTTGAGAAATTTCTCAAATACGCTAGTAGTCAACCTTATTTCATGGATGGGACACTCATCAAGTATCCTTGTATCAAATGTCATAATATACCATTCAAAGAGGTAGATCTCGTAAGGGAGCATCTGTACAAGAAGGATTTCGTACCGTACTACAAGGAGTTGATGGCTCAAGGAGAACCTTTGTTTCGTAATATCATCATTCCTCATTCAATACGAAGGTAGAAGAGTCCACTCTCAGAGATAACTTTGATATCGACCGCGAAATCTGGCGCATGACTTGGTATTTGATGCGGCTGGTCCAAGTTTTGATCCGGAGGGTCCTAATCCTGATGCGAAGGAATTCTATGATATATTCAATAATGCCGATACTCCGTTATATCCGGGTTGTGATTCTCATTCTGTCATGTCGGTGATGATGTGGCTATTGAACCTAAAGTATGATTTTAACTTACTGCAGGAATGCTACGACTAGATAATTCAGTTTGTTAGAGAGTTATTGTAATGCCCCGCTCCACGAAAAGGTATTACGCTGGAATTATAGATGGATCAGACCGATAGAATACAAGTGGTGTGAGCAATTGAGATGCTTGGTGTGATGATGTTGTATTTCTTAACTTCGCTGGATGAGATATCTTATGTGACGTGGTTCGAATGTATGATTATGCCAAGTTAGAAGATCGTGCATCACGTTAGATCATTCTTGAGGGATCGTAGGCGAATGTGGGATCGTGGTATGAAAATAATATTTATATAAGTGAATGGATCTGTCCCTTCTCATGTACTCCTTTATTCCCTAATAAAAATGAATGTTAGTGTTGCTTTGCTGTATGTCATAACTATATGCTGCTCTAGTCCACATAATAATAATGATGCCTTATGTTCAATGATGCTGTAATTAATAAATACATGAATAATAAAATGCTATTACTATTGATACAACAATGCTATAAAGTAAGTCTACCATGAGAAGGAAGTAATATTATGCAATCTACTTCACATGCTGGTAACACTGAGAATGGAACATTGAACATCTGTACAGGTATAAGTGCATCAGTGCACAGTAACTATGAAGGAAACGCTTCATATACGAGTATAAGTGTGGTTTGGTACCATTGGGTCACAAGAAGGTCTGTAAGTTGGGACCTACGGGTCACCAATCAGTATGAGAATGAACAAAACGAGAATGATCAATAATGCGAGGCTTTACTTATATTTATTTACCATGCAAATTATGGTTCGATTTTATTTGCATAGTCATTGCATGGTCAGGGACAACTTGTGCACAAGGTTTGGTAAATTTTCTCTAAGGAGATGCACCGGGACACCGAGATCGTTCGGCCTAGGAGAAAACATAGTGCTTTGGTAGCACTAGATAAAAATGAGACATTCATTGGGGATTGTAACCTCATAAATAACGATTTGTACGCCCTTCGAAGTCTTATATGGCATGTCCCTCGTGGTGCGAAAGCATATCACCAATGACTCTCATGGAGTTAGGCTGCATACTAACGAGAATATTTATGCAGGCTTAATAATATCTCGATAAAAATGATTTGTATTAATTATGCTGTGGCTAATCCTTGTTTTGTAGGGATACAACGAGTGGGATGTTGGTAAGAATCGTTGTTCGGCGATATGTACATATTTCACATATATTCAATGTATACTACTATTTCCAAAGTATGTTTATTAGGCTACCGAATACTTTGATCATTGAAATGAACCTAGTTCCTAATAGAAAGATAACTAAGTTAATATGCATGCTTTTCAAATGAAAACTTAGTATCGATTTAGGCGAGTGGGCTAGTTTCTGTTCACCAATATGCGATATGTATTGACCCACGTTTGTAGGCATCCCCAGGTACTCAGCATTGGGGAGTGGCTGGAACGGTTCCGAGGCATCGAAGCATTGTTGGGGCACACATTAGCTCTTCTTCCATTGGAGGCGTCTTCTGTTATAAAGGACATAATGTATGGAACAATGTAATTCAGTTGTATCAGTGAGATTGTAAGCCAAGACGACAAATATTAATGTAAACCAATTGGCCAAGTATCAATTGTTTTTGAGAGCTTTGTAAATCTTTTGTAAGCCATGTACTCAATTATCAATTATTAATAAAGATAAGCTTTTCATTATATTTATTGTGACTTTAATTTGTTTTCTTAATTTCGCTGCGATGTCGTTATTTCTGAGATATACCATGCCTTGTCTATCTTCTTGCCTTATAAAAGTGCAATCTAGGCTTATACGATATCACGTCCGTGGCTACTTTCGGTTCTTCGGAATTGAGGTATGACAAATTTGTATCAAAGCATGGTTTATGCGTCATTGGACTCGGCAAATTCTAAATCAAAAGTCGCTTCCACGATTACTCAATGATGCCTCTGTAAATTCTTAAAGTTGCGCAAGTGACTATTCAAAGTTCCTTCCGCGATTAGTCACAGTCACCTCAGTGCGTATTTAAAGTTTTCTCTGCGAGTATTCAAAGTCGCTTCTGCGATTATCGAATTTGCATCTGTGATCGTTCTGTGTTGCTTTCGCTATTATTCGAAAGTGTTTTCACAATCGAGAATATTTGACCGCTTGGTTACACTCACTGAATGTTCCATACAATGAGCCTAAATATTATGATATCCTAGTTGTTGTAATTCTTGATTTGTAAATGATACCATGAACCCAACAATGATTCAATGCCATAGATAACTAACTTGTGATTAATATTTTGTATGTAGAAATGAAAGAAATCAATATATGCTATAATCAATGAGAATTATGTATGAATAATTTTAATAGAGAAAATCAACAGTAAAGCTGAGTTGATTCATGTGCGATGGTGGGGTGGTATTTTATATTTGAGTATTTGAATCATGTTATAGCATGCAATGCTACCATGTGAAGGTAGTGCATGATTGATGTTGGATCGGTGTAAGAACGGTGTGATAGTCAGAAAATGGCTTCGTTTTGAGTGGTATATGCCTCTACCCTCTTAGTGATGCATGTGTAGTGACCCTTCCATAAGTGATGGTATTGAGCCTACCAGTAAGAATGGGGGTAGTGCCGAGACTTAGTCGAAAATAATGCCTTATTGTATGCGGTGCAATAGACCCTTGGGTATTTTGGATTGTGTATCAACATCGGATCCTTGATAGTTGGATTTGAGTTATCAACATTAGACCCTACATAGCTTAATGTTACATGAGGTAGCAAGGAAGTGAGAAGGTATGAGATGGATGCCTTAGCTGGGAACAACGAGTTGGATTATATGGTTATATGGTGGCTTAAATGGGCTGGGTGAAAGTTCTAAATTTTAGCATCGATGATCAAATATTACTATCGATAAACAAGTTGGATCGTATATCCAGTAAGATTAGTTGGAACTAATTGGGAATCAAAAGCAGGATATTATGTTTGGTTACCTAAGTTTGGAAGTTCTTGAAAATCAATTAAAGATGGACCGAGTATGTGAGAAACTGTTTCCTTTGACCTTAGGTGTGTAGCATTTACTACATGCCTAACGTAAAAAGGGTAGCAGCCATGAAGTGGAAATACTTGAACCTAGCAATTGTCGAATAATATTTAATCAGCATATGGACTTGGGGGATTGCAAGTATCTAATCGATGACCCTTATTATCTGGCAATATATGGAAGTTCGTCAAGAGGCTTCGATGGATGGAATAATAATAAAGCTTGAGTTCTAGCACGGTGGGAAAAATACTATCGACGAGAAGTTTTATCGCATCAGTAACAGTTGATTGGCAGAAACCTTAGTCGTGTCATGCCCCGGTCCCGCAGGGGGCCGATCGTCCTCGCTTGGTCCCTACGGAACCGATCGTCCTCGCACGGGCGTGATGCCGTGCAATCCTAAAGTGCGCTTGCACAAGGCCAAAACTTTGAACAAGGGCAAGTAAGCTATTCAAGACATGAGCAACGACACATGTATTGTAGAAAAGTAAAGAACACAATGACATATGAAAACAAGCTCTTTATTGATAATCAAATGTGTTACAAGCGGCGCTTGGCTGAGGTTACAAATCGCTCAAGCACTCTCTTTCTCTCGATTACAATGACACAATTCCATACAT
The DNA here is from genome assembly GCA_036927795.1 of Iris macrosiphon. Taxonomy (NCBI): domain Eukaryota; kingdom Viridiplantae; phylum Streptophyta; class Magnoliopsida; order Asparagales; family Iridaceae; genus Iris; species Iris macrosiphon. Next base: position 128,959,582 of record JAYESA010000001.1, on the reverse strand, counting down.
TATGTCCCTCTATACAAAAGTAGCTCAAAGCAATCTCGATACAGCTCAAGGCATCGACTCCAGATTTCTGGATTCTGGGGATGAGGCACGCATATCGCTTCCTCGGACGATCCAGCACCTAAGAACAAGCAAACTGTTGGTGGGTCAGCACTTTGGAGAAAGTACTGGTGAGTATAAAATCAACGAACAGAAGCAACACCCCCTGAAACCCACACTAAGTAAGCATGTGGCAAAATATTACATTACTAGTGATCTTGCTACTTTTACCTATATTCATTTCATGCAACTTAGGATTATAGTCAGTTTACATCTTTTTAAAAATATAGCTTTGAAATCAGTTTGCATATTCAATACATACAAGCAAGCTATAAATGCAGTATTCTATCGTGCAGTGCGCATCATGTATTGTGAGCCATATTTAATCTCTTAGGAATAAAGGTTCTCTGGCAGACTGTTTATCTCATATCAAGACAAGTGCAACAAGTAGACTATACAATTCGATACAATAGGGGCAGCAACATATTCAATATAAAACAGATGTATCACATTTAGCATAAATGATAAGGGACATAAGAAAATACAAGTGATCACTTATTCAGTGATCCTTACCCATTACCGAACGGTTATCCCTGCAGCAGACATAGAAGTTAGCAACATATGCATATATATACAAATGAGGTTCTCTTTCCCTGTCTGTCTCTGCATCAAACAATTAGGTATGCAAGAAGGCTAGCCTAACATGCACCCTAACTACATGATGGTCCCCTCCACGGGATTAGTAAGTGGGACATACAAGCCCATCTCACTAATAATAGATTGGCTAATAGCTGCTGAAACACATGGTTTCTATACACTAAAATACGCTCAAAATAGCAACCGGGATATATGATTCAGCACTACACTAAAAGCCACATCCTCCCGTAAATAAGGACTTCTAGCCTCAGGGTGTTCCAGATCTCTCCCAGGTCGAACGATCCCCAGTGCCCCAGGAACCGCTCGAGAGATAAACCTTGCGCACAAGTTGTCAGACCAATGCATGAATGCACTTCTATCAGATAAATACCATATGATGCACATGATCTAGAACAAGCAAGCAAGCATATCTATCAAGATATAGTGCCGGAGCTCTCAATACTCTTGCCTAATAGCCACACCCTCCCGTAAATAAGGACTTCAAACCTCAGGGCGGACTATTAGTCTAGATGCACAAGTTCAAGCTATTCATGAAGTTCTATCTCTTTACAAGCAATCAATGAAACATGTTCAAGCAATCTAGCTCTTTTAACAAGTAACAAGCAAGAACAGTTCTATAAATCTAGCATGCAATTCTATCTCTTTTTAGACAAGCATTCAAGTATTCTAGTTTAGCATACGATACCAAGATAAGTGCAAGCAATCTTTTACTCTTCTTATTAGCATGGCAACGGTTCGTTCGATAGCGGTGTCCATGTAACTAAGCATGTAATATTTCTATCTTTTCTTAGCATGGTAATGGTTTCATCTCTTTAGACAAGCATACAAGTTCTTTTAATTAAGCATGCAGATTCGTTTCAATGACAAGCTATACGAGTTCTCTTATTAGCATCCAGAGTCAGGTTCTATCATTCTTCTTATGAAACTATCTTCTTAGAACAAGCATTCAAAAACTCAAATTTATTATTTAGGCATGCAAGAATCAGAGAATGCAGTTCTGCCCACTCACTTAGATTAATCGTCTTGTGCTTCAGTCGGAAACTCTCCGAGAAGACTTTCACTCGAGCAAGCAAAGCGATATCACTTGTACATAGTGCCTACGCGGAGCGGGGCACTACAAGTCGCTTGGGTAATTATTAATTGGCAGATATAATTGATCAAATTATTAATATAGGGTGATCCCTAGCTTGGTGGGTTGACCAATATACCGAGTACGTGAATAATTATCGAATGTGGCTAAGCGAGATAAAATCCTGTGAGACATTGATGATGTGATACAATTAAGTTGATGGTTAATGCGAATGAAAGTTAACCCTATCAAAATAAAGTTGGCAAAAGTATGAATCGGAAGAAGGTTATTTTCAATATATTGGTTGGGTGATATTATCGGTTTTAAATTAATTGGATGATATTGTACACACAAATACGTAATATGAATGAAAAGAAATTAAGAGCAAGGATCATGAACAATATACTAGTAAAGGTGATCAGTCAGAATTTGATTTTGGGTTAGTTGCCTTGTCCCATAAGATAAATCAGATGCACGGAAATTCAAGAATGATATGTTGGTACAATTAGTGGATAACTATGAAATCAGAACTGAAACAATATGTTGGATCAATTCGAATTTTGAATGTTGGTGATTTACTTGATGGATATGAGATTTGAGCATGTAGTTCTAGATCGACCTTGTTGGTTGGGGAAGGTCTAGAATGAACCTTTAATTGAGGTAGACCCTTAAGAGATTGACCTTGGGTAGATAGATCTGACCCGGACTGTTGGATGTCCCTTATTTGTCGGTAGGTCAATGGTAGTGCATTATGGTTCGAGTTGGTAATAAGATTGGGTAGAAGTCCTTTAGACTTGTCAGACTTCAGTTGGCCCTAAGAAATGTGATGGATTGCCTATGAACACTAGGTTTAGCTGTCCTTATAGCTAACTATAGAGACTTGACCGAAAAGTTATTTTGGTTGTCGGAGACCCTTAGGATGACCCTATTAATGTTGCATGGATAATGTAACATCGTGTGAGACTCGAATAGTGTATATTATGAGTCGGCCTATGTTCAGTTGGTGTTTGGATAGTTTGTGGCGATATTTGGGTATGGGTATTTTAGGATAACAGGTCGTGACGAAATGGTTAAACTGTTAGATGGATAAGTTTGGGAATTGACAGTTACTAGAGTTGGATTTGATTGCTTTGACTGTAATAGAAATCAATAGTGGGTTCGGTTGAATGGATTATCTTGGAATGGTTTCTTTTGGAAATCAAGTTGGAATGAGAAATAAATCATAATAAAAGATAAAAATATCGCTTGAGAATTTTGATAAAAAATTTATACGTTGGGAAGAGAAACTTGATAAGTGGTGTGGCTAATACGACTACTGTACGGGACGGATTATGATCAATAAAATATAATAAAATTTTGTGGCTCGGACAGCGACATGACCAAAGGGAACTCTGGATTCATGAGAATTTTGATTCTACCAACGTTGGGAAAAAGTTGCTAGAAGTTTGAATGAAAGAAATTGCAATATTGAGAAAACTGTCAGAACGATTATAAATACACTTGGGTCATAATAAAGAGACGATGGATGATATTCTTAGTGTAATCAATCAAAGTTAGATGGATCAAAATAATGTGACAACAGGTAAAATTATTCATAAGAGGTGGGAATGACGAAATTGACATCGAAGGAAGGAATACCGTAATTCAGAATTTATCAAAATTTTTGTTATGGTCGGTTTGTTCAAAATAATTAAAGTATCGTGGTTGGGTTAATGGCCTAACCTGGATAGCCCCTAAGGATTTTTATATTTTGACAGAATTGGAAAATAGCGATTGTGGCAAATGATTATACGAAGGAACACTATGAACTAGATAAAAATTTTGTACATATGTGATCAAGAGGATGACGGTGAATATTGAGAAGTACTTAGACCAAAATTTGATTGCAATGTGTTGGAAGGATGTTGACAAGATTGACCAAATACGTGTCACAAGAAATTACAGTTATGGGAAATCGATGTTAAAGAAGAACTTGATTGAGGGTATTAAATGATCAGTATTGAGGAATAAAATTATCTCTGTAGTCGTTTGGTTTCTCTAACCATTAACATTGGTTGAGTGCATTATATTTTGGGGACGCCTGAAATATATGTACAATCCAGGCGAAGTGGTGAACGAAATTTAAATGGAGCTGCAGGAGAGTATTGATGAATGGAAGGACATTACCGACTCATTTGGGAAAAAAAAGATGGTCAGAATGCATAAGTATACGAGATTCTTGAATGGGCAATATTGACAAGAGATGGAAACGGAGTATTGAGCTATAGCCGGCATAGAATATTCGTGGGATGACTTAAGTGATATGGTAAATTGAGTTATTTCTTTAAGTTTCGAGGACAAAACTTCTTTTGAGTGGTATATTATGTAATATTCTGCTCCGAGAAAAGGTATTACGCTAGAATTATAGGTGGATCAAACCGATAGAATACAAGTGGTGCGAAAAATCGAGATACTTGGTGTGATGATACTGTATTTTTTAACTTGGCCGGATGTGATATCTTACGTGACGTGGTTCGAATGGATGAATATGCCAAGTTAGAAGACCGTGCATCACGTTAGATCATTCTTGAGGGATCGTAGGCGAATGTAGGATCGTGGCATGGAAACAATATTTATATAAGTGAGTTTATCTGTCCCTTCTCCTCTACTCCTTCATGTCCTAATAAAAATGAATGCTAGTGTTGCTTTGATGTATGTCATAACTATATGCTGCTCTAGTCCACACAATGATAATGATGCCTTATGTTCAATATTGTTGTAATTAATGAAACACATGAATAATGAACTGCTAGTACTATTGATACAAGAATGCTATAAAGTAAGTCTGCCAAGAGAAGGAAGTAATATTATGCAATCTACTTCACATGTTGGTAACACTGAGAATGGAACATTGAATATGTGTACAGGTATAAGTGCATCAGTGCACAGTAACTATGAAGGAAACGCTTCATATGCAAGTATAAGTGTGGTTTGGTACCACCGAGTCACGAGAAGGTCTGTAAGTTGGGACCTACGGGTCACCAACCGATATGAGAATGAACAAAACGAGAATGATCAATAATGCGATGCTTTACTTACATTTATTTACTATGCAAATTATGCTTCAATTTTATTTGCATAGTCGTTGCATGATCAGGGACAACTTGTGCACAAGGTTTGGTAAGTTTCCTCTAACGAGATGCACCGGGGCACCGTGATCGTTCGGCCTAGGAGAAAATATAGTGCTTTCGTAGCACTGGATACAAATGAGACATTCATTGAGGATCGCAACCTCATGAATGGCGCTTCATACGCCCTTCGAAGTTATATATGACATGTCCCTCGTGGTGCGAAAGCATATCACCAATGACCCTCATATAGTTAGGCTACATACTAAAGAGAATATTTATGCAGGCTTAACATTATCTCGATAAAAATGATTCTTATCAATTATGCTGTGGCTAATCCTTGTTTTGTAGGGATACGACGAGTGGGTTGTTGGTAAGAATCGTTGTTCAGCAATATATATATATTTCACATATATTCAATCTATACTACTGTTTCCAAAGTATGTTCATTATACTGCCGAATACTCTGATCATTGAAATGAACCTAGTTCCTAATAGAAAGATAACTAAGTTAATATGCATGCTTTTCACATGAATACTTAGTGTCGGTTTAGGCGAGTGTGCTAGTTTTTGCTCACCAGTACGCGATATGTACTGACCCACGTTTGTGGGCATCCCCAGGTACTCAACATTGGGGAGTGGCTGGAACGGTTTCGAGGCATGAAAGCATTATTGGGGCGCACATAAGCTCTTCTTCTATTGGAGGCGTCTTCTGTTATAAAGGGCATAATATATGGAACAATGTAATTCAGTTGTATCAGTGAGATTGTAAGCCAAGACGGAAAATATCAATGTAAGCCAATTGAGCAAGTATTAGTTGTTTTTGAGAGCTATATAAATCTTTTGAAAGCCATGTACTCAATTATCAATTATCAAAAAAGAGAAGTTTTTATTATATTTATTGTGACTTCAATTTGTATGGTTAATTTTGCTGCAATGTCGTTGTTTCTGAGATATATCATGCCTTGTCTATCTTCTTGCCTTGTACAAGTGCAATCTAGACTTGTACGACATCACGCCCGAGGATACTTTCGGTTCTTCGAAATCAGGGCGTGACAGTTGTTGCCAAAATGATCGAAGGAGTTCACTGAAAACTTCTACAAGTGGAAGATGATGATACAAAAACTCGGATTAGGCTACAAAAAGATAGATTATTGTCTAAATGGTTGCATGTTGTACTACAAGGAGAAAAATAATAAAGATAAATACATTTTCTGTTATGCGGACCGGTAAAAGCCAATTTGGGACAAAGAAAAGTCAACTGGCCGAGCAAGGTTTCGTCCCTACAAGTACATATAGTTTTTGTCGATCACAAAGAGGCTGCAGAGGATGTATATGTCCACAAATATAATACAACACATTGTTGACACAAAGTGGTCACAGTCAACCTTATTTTGATAATCGTCAAACATCAGATCTAAAATACAGATGAATCAGATACTCGATGCAAAGCATATCAACTCCGTCAGTACAAAAGTCAGACTTTGCACCAGCTATTGGTTCCATATTCAAATATAATCTTTTATTTATTTGAGTCTAGGATCGATGTAAGCTGAGTCGCACTGGCAAATCCAAGTTCCTATATCCAGATACCTAGTCGACTCAAATAAACCAAAGAACCTATCCACCAAATCAGGCCACATTCATTAACAAAGTCTACTATACTTAGAAATTGAACTTGGGCTGGGCCGAACTCATGCTGAACTCGGACCGAACTCGGTTACCCTTTTGGTATGAAATCAACCAGTTCAATTAGCTCCTGATTTCTTGGCCCACCGGTTGGAAATTTGAATTAAACCCCATTCGAATTTTGGCAGAATTTTGTTTGCCTACACACTATAAATAGGATTGGAATTCTATATTCCTACTCACTCATCTTAATCTTCTATCCTATTGTGAGCAAATATCTAAGCCTTAAGTTTTTCATCTCCAAGAGCAACTCCCTAGCCTTCTTAGTGCCAAGTGCGGTCTCGGTCTAGAAGTCTTCAGAGTTGTAAAGAGCTTGGTTCCATCAGTTATTCTCTCTCTCTAGCTGTGAGTTATTCTCTCTCTCTAGCTGTGAAGTTGCGAGACTTCGGATCAAACCTCGTGGTATAAAGAAGTGGCAAGTCTTCAGATCAAAGCTTGTAATTCACTATTGGTGATTATAGTGGATAAAACTCCGAGCTTGAGTTCTCGGGACTGGACTAGTACTCTCAGAGAAAAACCAGTATACATCTTGGTGTTTGTGTTTGCTTTCTCTCACCCTATTGCATATATATAAGTATATTCATAACACTGCTAGTAGTATCACTTACACATGAGATATATTCTAACTGCTAGTACTTGATCACCATTGCATGCAATAAAATTATATTTTTAACAGGTGATTTTACTCCGCTGCATACATAAACTTTATTCACCCCCTTAGAGTTTTCATACATGGTCCTACACACATGACATGGCATAGCAAGGAACGAAAGATGGATGCAGAGGATGTATTCGTCAATTCACACATTTATTTTGTATTTTTATTCTAATTGTATATTGTCTACTTATTTCAGATTCTTCCCGATCAAGGTTGGAAATGATCCGGGGGAGATCATTCGGGGCTACTTTGATTGCCCTTGTATCAACTTTAGTGACATCCCGCTCGATCGACGATTCGCTTGGCTGGAGAATCTCGGGGTATGTATATGAATTTTTAATAATAATATATAATTTTTTTGATTATAATGATAAAAAATATTTTTCTAATTTGTAGAGGTTGTACTGGTGGCTGGATCATAGAGAGAGTGATATCCGGAAGTGCTACAAGATCGTCGCCAGCAAGAGGTTGAGAGATATGATCAATTACCAGAAGGCGTTGGCGTTACTTGGTCCGGATCACCACAAGGAGTGGCTGAAGGCAGAGTACTAGGAGAAGATGAAGAAGAAGATGGACACCCTGGCCTACAAGGCCAAGTGCGAGAAGGCGAAGGCTTCCCGTGCTAAGGGTGGTCTCCATACTGGTGGACCATTCCGACCGTCGAGCATTTTCGACGGATGGTTAGTATTAAAAAATTTCGCTAGATCAATTTTTTTTGTAATTCTAATTTTTTTGCTTATTTATTAATTTTTTAATTTGTACAGTACGACGAGGCCGCCAGAGCCGGAGAAGATCCCAAGACCGTCGACTTCTCAGCAATCTTCCAGCGGACCCACAAAAGAAAGAAGGATGTGAAGCTCGTAGATGAGCGGACCGCCAAAGCATATGTAAGTTGTCTTTATAAAATTTTGTCAATTTAATTAGATTATTTTTATAATTTAATTATATTCTAGGTTTCTAGGTCAAAACAGTCAAACTAGGACATTTTCTAATTTCTAGGTTGATTTTTTATCCATTCTGATGGTTTATGAAGTTATATTAGGTTATATTAAGATTGTAAAAGCATATAAAAGAGAAAAACTTATCTATCGCATGTAAATTAATCGACAAGGGTGATTACTATTTCATTCAATTTCAAAAATACTAAGAAACAAAACTGTAGATACTTAAAATTATGCACCTTGGTTAATATCTTATTTTAAGAAACAACACTGTAAATACTTAAAAAATACAATTTTATTCAATTTACTTTAAACCTCATAGGAATGGTCCGATACCGATTTTGATACTTTGAACCTTGGTTAATATCCTATTTTAAGATATCATAGAAATCAAATATAGCAAATATAACTAAAATTATATACATATACTATGATATCTAGTATCTAATATGATACTCTAAACAAAATCAATTATAGCACATATAACTCTAAAATTCTTAACTCTAAACCTATTTATATAAATAAATATAGGAGACGTATGAGACGTTAGAGGGGGGCGCTGAGAGTAGTACACCGACTAAGAGAAACGATTGGTGGGTACAAGCTGTCGGAAGAGAGAAATGCGACAGCGTGTACGGTACCGGATCGTTGGCATCCCAGTCGTCGGTTCTTTCCAGAGCTCCTCTGATGGCTACTCCAGCGCCATCAGTTCCCGACTCCGGCGTTCCTTCTGGTGCGATATCTCTGGAGCAGCTCACGACGACTGTGCATGAGCTACATGGGCTGGTCCGACAGTTGATAGCCATTTGTGATGCTGCAGCACCTGCTCCTCCGACGGCTACTACAACGGCTCCTCTGACGGCTAATACGTTGGGTCCTCCAGCTACTTCGATGGCTCCTGCTCCTCCGACGGCATCGATGGGTCATTCAGCTCATTCGACGGCTCCTGCCACTGCTCCATTTGTCGTTGCTCCTGATGATTTACATGATATCATCGCTATAGTTGTGGCGCAGTACATGGCTAGCCGACAGCCGCCGCCGCCTCTGCCGCCTCCGCCTCCACCCTCGACTTGATGGATTTTTTGAGTTTGTGGAATTTTTTTGAGTTGGTTGTATTTTTTTGACTTGGTTGTATTTATTTGACTTTGTGGGATTGTATAACAGTTATTTGTATATGTTTGGATTACTCTACTTTATTATTTCATTGTATATATAACATTTGTATATGTTTGTGTGGGTTTTATTAGTTTGTGTGGAATTTACTTATGTAAAATTTATTTGTATGAAAATTGGTGAATGTATAACAGGTATATGCTCAGCAGAAATTGATTTCTGAAAAAATATTACCTTTAGCGACGGACTGGTGACGTAATAGCGACGAAAAATCTAATAAAAATCAGTTCAGCGACGGATTGCCGACGAAAAATCTCATGCTAGCGACTACCTAGCGATGGACTATCCGTCGCTAAAACGTCTGATACACACAAATGTACCAAACATGTATCAGAGTCCGTCGCTAACATCCGTCGCTAATCCGTCACTAAGAGTGACGACTTAGCGACGGATTAGCGACGAACTTATGTGAGCACTGAATGTGCAAAACCTTCTGGAAAATTTGGTAAATTTTGTCTCACATAATCCGTCGCTATTATGTCGGTAAGTAGTCAGAAAGTTTAGCGGCAAAATTTATACGTCACTGATCCGTCGCTGGTTTTATTTCCCTAATTCTGTCGCTAATCCGTCGATAATGCGACAGATTAGCGACGTTAATTTTTCTGACGAAATACAAATAGCGACGAAAATATGCATTTTAGCGACGGATAATTCCGTCACTAAAACAGTGTATTTTTGTAGTGGGGTGGGGGGTAGCGGGTAAGAGCGGGGCAGGGGGTGCGTGGGCGGAGACGGGAAGGGGGGGGGGTAGGGGAGTCGCAGGTTGCCGGAAGGAGGGGGAGGGGGGGCTGCGGCTGCCGGTGAGAGAGGGGAGGAAGGGGGAGGGACAATTTGATTTAATTTTTTTTTCAGAATATCAAGTTGATATCTATCAAAGTTAAAAGTATCAAATTGAACATTGCCAATAGTTGAGGGTATCAAATTGCACTTAAGCCAAAAAAAAATATGTTGACTTCACCTACCTAGCTACCTACCTACCTACCTACACTATTTTCATTATTGATCAGAAGTTGGCAACTCTTTTCTTTTGTACATGTGTATAGTTTGAAGTGCATGAATTCATCTAATTGGTGTGGTTGGAAAGGGACTTTATGCTAACTTATGGTTTCTATGTTTGTGTGTCTCTTTCTATTCTTGAGGTTCTTCTTCTTATGAATTATACTTAACAATGCTAAAACTTATTGTAGTTGTAGCCTGCTACTATTACTATATAGTGCAATGTCTTCAAGATTTCCCTTGTGGGCTTAATTGAATGTAGTTTTTGCTGATCACTAGTCATTTAGATCTTGTCAAATATGTCTTGTGGGGGATTCAGGAATCAAGATTTTGATTCTAGAAATAACTTTTTCCCATTTATTACCGGAGATTATGCTAAAATGTATTTCCTTTAGGTTTAAAAGTTGATACCATATTTCACCTACATGTGTCATTGTAGTTTGGAGTGACAAATGCGTGGAGTGGGACTAAAGGTACTTTGAGAATCTGGGTTCGAAGTGAGTGTTTCAGAGCTGCGATGAAGATTGCCCTTTTTGTTCAAAGACATCGTTTGGTTTGCGAAAAAGAAAAAAAAAAAGAAAATCAATTGCTTATTCTTTTTCTTTCTTTGAACAATTATACATATATTTTTTCTAGTGTTTGAAAAGTTCATGAAAATTTGAAGAAAAAATAAATTTTCTATAGTGGGGGAATCACTTTCCCTTTTATTTTTCTTTCCAATGGGAGTTATTTTCTTTTCATCATATTTTTCTTTGATACCGAAACATAGAAAATGAATCATTTTCCTTTTCCAATCTCAAGATTTCACAAACCAAACGAGGTCAAAAGGGAAAATGGGAGTTTAAGTGCAGGAGGTTTTCTTTCTTGCGAGTGAGAGAGCATCTTTATATGTAATAATATTTTGTTAGTTAAGAATGTCGTTCGGCCTTTTGGTTTTTAAATTTTATAATTTAATCTAGATGGGGATGTTAAATGTCTTAGAATTTGGGGCATGTCACAAAGGTTGAAATATCTTTCAGTTGGATCTTTATTCGAGTCTCGTTGCTTATTCTTTAAATCAGCTCAAAGGTTGTGTTTCCTGTGGAATTTTATTAGTAATTTGATTATAGAGCCACGCAGTATCGTTTTTTTTTTTTGGTATCGAAAAACAAATTATTATTAATAAATTATTAACATTTTAGAAAATATATTTTATACATTTAGGTATAATTTTAAGTTTTTCCAATATTGTTTCTTAGTAATTTTGAAATTAAATTAAATAGTAGTCATCCTTGCCTATTGGTTTACATGCGATGGATAATATTTTTTTTTTTTACATGTTTTTACAACCTTGTTGATTAATCTTTTTCGTTTAATTTTCTTTGCTGAATTGATCGAAAAAGAGACCTCCAATGTCGATATTGGTCAGTATCGGATCGGAACATATCAAACCGTTTCGGTGTCGGATCGATATCAGCCGATACTGTGTGCCTTCTGAGCTTAGTCCACACTTGTTATGTAGGAAACGTATGTACTACTTCCTTCTTGAAGTGAACCTCTTTCAGATAGTTTATGATTTAGATGGGGATCTAGTTGAAACAAGCACCAACGGTATCACGGAGTGGCATAACCCTGATTTAAAACCCTTCCTTACCTCCTTTGTTTCGGTAGAGTTTTGGGGGGAGCTGGTAATATGGTCAGTTAGGAGTTTGACTGTGACCTGCTGGCCTTTGTGACATTCAACTTTGAGTTTGTTCTGTTCACATGTTTACTTAGTATCAGATATCAGTATTAGGAAATGTAGATAGACACCTAGGATGAACAAAAGAATTGAGGACTGACGACTTAATGGTACTGAGAACCATATGGCTTTTCTATATGACGGGGATGGTGTGGGGCTTCGTTTCTGCCCTATAGTTTTTTCAGGGTCTCCAGAGAGAGAGAGAGAGAGAGAGAGAGAGAGAGAGAGAGAGAGAGAGAGAGAGATTATAGTGGGCTTTGGTGGGCCCAATCAAGGTCCTAATGGGCCAAGCCTGCACAATGTGCAATGATGGTTTTTGGCCTCCGACTTGCTATATTCTGTTATTAATATTTACACAAGTTTACGTACAAATAATGTCCAAATGGCAACTCCAGACCCACGGGAAGGGTCAAGATATAAGCGACCTTACACCCATTTATTTGTTATAGGATGTTTCAACTCGAATTCCCATATTCCAGGGTGCATTGTTCGTTCCGCCAAACCTTGTGCCTTGTAGTAATTCATGTTGTTCCTGCAACATATGGAGAGAACAAATATGCAACAATTCATGAGCCCCCCTTTTGGGTCATAGATTTTCTAATAGTCTTTCTTAACTATTGGCAAGCTTGGTTTTCATTTGAAATAGGACATCTGCCATTCCTGTCGCCATCTGGTTGTCACCATTCTGGTCAAACAACAAACTTGGTTCTAGCATTTGGTCGAGAATACACCCTTGAGCTTTTGCCATCTCAAATGGGAACAACACTAGCCCTATTATGGAACTAAACAAGTATTTCCATGTCTTGTATTTACCCAATTTAAATGAAAATTACCCATATGAAGCACAAGTTGTAGCTTCTCAAAACCACATTTATGCTGCCTTCAGTCTGTCCAACTTGCAAATGAATGCTAACCTCATTTACATATACAAAGGCACACATGCACTTGCACACCTTACACTCTCAAAAGAGAGTGCTGGAAAATAATAGTTTGCACCCCAATGTATTTGAAATATCATGCATAAGATCTAAATCTATAAAAGAATGAATAGGTCCCTCATAAAAAAACAATCCACAAAAGTTATAAACCATGACAAGATGGGTTACAAACCCTCTGTACTGGTATCTTGATTTTCTCATTCTATCGGTCTATAAAACTTCTGTGTAGACTAAAATTACACGGCGCATAAAAAGACCCACCTTTTATACAATGGATAACGATGATGCATTCCCAAGAAAAGATTGTACAACTCATGGCCCTTGGATCAGATCCTGTAAATCAATGACAACACTGATTTCTAGCACCCAAGGCAAAACTGATGATGGTGAAGGCAAATGATAGATCATATAGAATAAAAGGGCGGGAGCTTGCAACTAGGAGATACAGTAAGATTGGCTTGTATCAATTGCTTGTATCAATTTCCCTACGGGAGGCTTCCCACAGTTGTTGCTCGATGCCCAGCTTCCTCAACTCTATCAAACCTCGCTCCACTGCAAACCCAAAAAAAGCACAACGATTTGTTGAAAACTGGAAGAAAAGTTCCGGAAAGTGCTACCTCATCTGGAAACTTAATGAACTTGTTTCCATCAAAGGACTTGCAAAAAATCAGAATCGAGATATGGCTAAAAAATGACATTTAAGCAGAAAATTTAAGGGTTTACTGAATGATCGAGACTCCAGTACCACAGTTAAGCACACATGGGGTGGCAGATTAGACTGCGAGTAAACCATCTCTCCTAATTGTGCACCAACCGATCCACGTAACTCCACAAGTGCAGTTGGGTTAGATCAGCTCTTGTGATTTAACACGATAGAAAGGCAGACTAAATTTCTGATAAACTTAATTATTAACTGCACACATACTAAGGAATAGAAATAATATTAATGTACACAACTAAATTCTACCCATATATTGCAGATATATTTTTAGAAACATAAATAATCCACATTAAGATAACAAATTAGTAAATTCATTTTGGGCTAACTTTGGGTGGGTTGGAATTTCTGACTCAAGTGGCTGTTGTTTTGAGAATCCAAGTGCATCCAGCACAATGAGAGGAACGGATATGCACTACAGGCTTAGCTGAAAACTGTCCAGCTCCCCCTTATGATAGAGCTTATTAATTTTGGGTGGAAAGACGTAAAAAAAAAAAACTTACCATCAACAGCATCATGAGAAGTTGGTGACTGACCGATATGACTGATCCAAAATTGTATTCGCTCGTCGGCAATATCCTCCTCTACACCATGATTTTTGGCTCGGCGCCAAAAATATGTAAGCCATGCCTGTAGAAAATTATATGTATTGATATTATTACTACAAAGAATCAAAAGCCGAATATGAACTTAAAGTGGATCTTTTGATACTCTGACTTAATCTGGAGCAACAAGGAGAAAAATTCCAAGGATATGCATAAAAAAGAATGTATTTGTCAATCCATAACTCGTTTTCTTGTCTAGGGGAAAACCTATGGACGGTGTCCCTTGTTGCATGAGCCTTAACTACATGACAAAAAGGTACATTTTTGTTGCACGGACACGGAAATGGTGTCCGTATCTGTATCCTGTTCATACTCATAGTTGTGTCAGTATTGTGCAACATAGTTGACTACATATTGTACCTATCTGAAAATGTTTGCATCTCATGTTTGTATCTTGTCCTTATCCGTATTCGTATTTGTGCAACGTAGAGGTACATATACCTACCTGCCAATTGGCATTCTAGGTTTTATGGCAAGTCCTACTCGTGCTCATACCTACTTTGGCTAGAAATTTGGTAGCATGCTCAATGGTTTGGATCAGAATAACATACGGGCACAAAACTATGCCAACTCTATGTTGAAGGTTTCTCATGCTCTAATGTGACCAAATCCACATGGAGAAGGCTTGAATAATGATCTTCAACCCAATTCACAAAAATCTTCACTGATGATGGTTTTCTTTCCATGATTCACTAATTTATTGATGAACGTGCTTTTTTCTTGACACCTTTATCCTAGGTAGCATGGACACTTCAAAAATCTGCAGAGTGTTTGTGTACCATTGTGTTGGACATGTATTAGACATGACAGACTCCAAGAATCACCAGGACAGCCAAAATCATTGCAATGTCGCTGTGTTCAAATTTTGTAGTATTGTCCTGGTGTCTGTGCAAGCTAGTTTTTATCTTTGAAAATTGGAAAGAGGTGAAGAGTTCTACTTGCTGTTTATCTAAGATGGGGTCCAGCTTTCTACCAGCTCTACATCATGCTTAATTGTAAAATGTTTTTTTATTATAACGTGGGAAGAAATCTTAATTCTCTCTGATGATCTGAATGTCATTGCACCTTATGACATGAGCTACAAGCTCAGGTTCAATAATGTTCCTACTTCCTAATTAATATTTTCTCTTGTAAAAAGACAACATTCATACAAAGACATTTGAACAAAGAACGCCGGGTAATGAGGTAAGCATATAACTTCTCAAAAGACAAAGGAATATAGTGATAGCCATAACTAAGGCACCAGTTAGATGTGACGCTTTCAAGACATGAGGCACATAAATGAATCCTACTTAAAAGATAACCTCCCACCTGCTTGAAAGAAGCATCTTCTGATTCGTCTTTATTTAGTTCTACAAGAAAAAGATTCAGTCAAGTAAAACCATACATATCCATCACATATGAAATGAATGTGAAAAATACATGCAATATCCAAAAACAGAAGCAAAAAAGCTAATAATGTAATTTAGATCTCTACAAACACTCGTGGAAGCTTCTACCAATGTATATTTAATGTCAAATAGAAAATTCAACAATTAAAGGAGGAGGAGGAGGAGGAGGAGGAGGAGGTAGAAAAAAAAAAGGGGGGGGGGGGGTTTGTTTGTTGTTGATGAAGGGTAAAAATAAAAAAGGAAATACTTTGATGCAAGAAACAATGTTAAAAAAAATTATCTGCAGCATATAGAACGTGACCAGTACCAAATGCTTCCATGAACTTTGGATCACCAGGAGATTTGTTATCTGTGTGCACATAAGAATTAAATAAGAACAAGTTAGTTGATGTTATAGTAAGAAGATAAGAAAAACTTCTGTCCATTTCAATAACTAAATAGCTTCTGATGCGACATTATATATGATTGACAGTTTCAAATAGCTTTTAAATGTGGTCCGGACAACTACGACAGGAAGGCAGTTTCGCAGTACTTGGTTTCAGAGATTTAAATCTCCTTATGATATTGGTATCGGTGTTTCGGCAATTTCGGATCCGAGTTTTGGAGTTATTATTTTACTAAGTCAAATTAATAATAATAACTAAAAAATAAAAAAAATATTTCAAATATTATTTGTTATTTCGGGTTAGCTCTAAATGGAATAATATTAAGATTAACGGATGGTGTGAATGAATAAATATACAACTTTGCCAAGTGGAATGGTAACAATGTGTCGATAATGAATCTTACCGACACGTAGTATGTAATCTTCAACATGCCAAATCATTGTATTGACACTGCTCTTTCCATCTCTCTTTTCTTTGTAATATCTTTACCGAATTGATCAGGAAAGCGAGCCCAATGTCAGTATCGGCCATTATCCGCCTGTATAGGTAGCGGAACTTTATTTTTGTTCTGAGAGCACCCTTTTGGGCCAGTAGAAAGTTCACATTTAGATGCCATCTTTAAATTGTTTAAAAGGTGAAAAAGGATGGCATGTCAATATGTTAACTAACTTATGGGCTACAAAATATGTTAGTATTGAAATATGTGGTAGAAAGGTTGTTTTATATGATACTTAAGTCTGAAAGTGAGGGGTGGGTTAAGGTAGGACTGATATAGTATTTGCGTTAAAAGATGGTTAGACAGATAAGATCGGAATGCTCGAGTTGATTTGAAATGAATTGAGAATAGATTTTTCTGATCAGGTCCACCCTGAAGATGTATACCAGCAACCAAAAAACGTGGATATGGAGAAGTATGGATAGGACACAAGAAGGAAATAGGACCATGTACTACACAATGTCTTGGAGTCTTTGGATCTCAAGGGGGAGTTATTAAATGATTAACATCCTTGTAAAATTGGATCAAGAAAATGACTACTATTTCAAATTTTTTGATGTAATAATACAGCAACATAGGGCAACGCTGTGACGGGACCAAACTTATGACAGCTTGAGGTGCTGAACTAGGATTGAATCATATAGAAACCACTTTGATCTTATGCAATGAACTTTCAATCAAGGACAAGCAGTTCTACCTTCCATTGATCATGGACAGTCAAATATAGAGAAATTCTCTCTACTTGAGAGAGAGGCTGTGGAAAGATGAGTGTTTTCAGTATCCCATTGGGTCCCACAAATTTCAGCCCAGCTTCTAAATTTTAGAAAAGTTGTTTATTACCTGAACATCAATGCATGTTGGGGATTTAAATAGAACTATAATTTTTGAAAGCTGATGGCATGAATTATTAGATCGATGAAGATGGTAATTCATGTGATAAAAGGTATGGTTGGGTATTCTTAGGTTGTTACATGATGGTTGGGTTGTGAGATTGTAACATGATCGTTATGTTGCAAGTATTCATCATTATCATCATGTTCTCTCTCCTATCTTTAGCTAGCCTAAAGGGTTATAAATGATGTACTCCTACCTAATAAATTCATCAAATTCTTTCATACTATCCTTCTCTTGTAATATGGTATCAGAGTCACTTGCTATTCATTCTTAATCCCAACCTTAATTCCTTCTCCAAAAATACCACCTTCCTCAACAACACCATTCTCTGCCTCCCACCGTTCTCGACGATGTCTTATACGCCTCTCAACAAAGCCTCTCGACAATGCCACTTACTCTCCGGCTAAGTGAAGGAACACCGACTCTTAACGATGCCAACCATCAACATCTTTTCGTCCTGTTACGTCAACGTTCGTCTCCAGTCAGCCCATCAGATTTGGCCTTCATCATGTAAGATTGGACCTCAAAAAAAAAAAAAAAAAATCAGGTTCCAAAAAATAAAAATAAAAAATATTTCCCCCTCCGTTTTCTTTTATATGATATTCATGTATTATGGCCCCAATTTAAGGAGGTCCTCTTCTTTCTTGATCTTGTTTGTCTATATTGGTGATATTGTTATTAGAGGTGACGACACTACAAGAATCTCAACATTGAAGACCTACAAACATAAGCACTTCCACGCAAAAGATTTGGGGTACCTTCCATACTTTATAAGTATTGAAGTTGCAAAAATTTAAGGAAGGGATCTCCTTGTCCCAAAGAAAATATGTCTTCATATGTTGACAGATGCAAGGATGTTAGGACGCAAATCCGTAAAGGTTATAATGGATCTCAATGTGAAGCTAAGCTGCTACCAGATCGACGTCCACTTTGCCATCTTCGATATACTGACGAATAAAGTGAAAACGAGTGTCAATATGCTTACTCCGTTCGTGATGCACCGGGTTCTTGCATAGTGCAATCGCTGATTTGTTGTCCACTAGAAGCTTCACTTTCTTTGGCTCATGTCCGACCAGCTCGCCTAGCAGCCGGCTCAGCCAAATACTTTGGCACGCTACCGTCGTCGCCGCTATGTACTCCGCCTCACAAGACGAAAGCGCGACAATTTTTTGTTTTTGAGATGCCCATGTTATCAAGCTTGAGCCAAGGAAGAAAGCAATCCCTGTGGTGCTCTTTCGGTCGTCGACGTCACCGGCAAGATCACTGTCGCTGAACCCCACCAACTCGAGCTCCAGCTCGCCGGTCTTCTTGTAACAACACCCATACCTGATCGTGCCTCTGATATACCTCAGAATGTGTTTGACAGCAGCCCAATGCTGCGTGGTAGGAGCCTCCATGAACCTGCTCACGATGCCTACTGCATAGGCAATGTCGGGCCTCGTGTTCACCAAGTAGCACAGGCTCCCGACGATGCTCCGGTACTTGGTTGCGTCCACAGCAGCCCCAGCATCTGTCTTGCTCAGCCTCACACGGTTCTCCATGGACATTTCGCATGGGTTGCAACACTCATATGCGAGATTTCGAGCACCTTGCTTGCGTAGCTACCTTGACACAAAGTTATCTCGCCGGCCCCTTGCTTGACTTCGATCCTCAAGTAGTAACTTAAGAGGCCGAGATCACTCATGTTTAAGAATTCCTTCATTTGAGTCTCCTTCATTTGAGTCTTGAATTTTGAGATGTCATCGACGCAAGATCCGCTAGCCCTCCGGCACACGGCGTGCTCCAATGGGCTTCGCTCGAAACCGAGCGATTTGTCCAGCTTCGCGTTCCATGCCCGTGGCGCTTGCCGCAGCCCATACAGTGCCTTACGAAGCCTGAACACCTTGTTCTCGTTTTCGACGTCGATGAAGCCCGGTGGCTGGTGCAGGTAAACCTCCTCAACAAGATCGACGTTCAAGAACGCCGATTTGACGTCCATGTGGTGCACTTCCCAATTGCCATGTGCGGCGAGCGCAATCAGCAATCGCACAGTCTCCATTCTTGCCACCGGCGCAAAGACCTCGTCGAAGTCCACCCCATGTCGCTGAGCATACCCTTTAGCAACTAAACGAGCTTTGTGTTTGACGACGTTACCTGCGACATCATTTTTTACTTTGAAAACCCACTTGAGTCCTATGGCTCTGTGTCCATCGGGGAGATCGGTGAGTAGTCGTGGACCGACTGTATCTCGTCGTCCATGGCGTGCTTCCAGCACACCTCCTTCAGTGCTAGCTCAACGTTCGCGGGCTCTTCGGCTGCAATCAAGCATAGTCCGATGTACTCGTTGTCTAGCGGCGCCGTGGTGTCGTAGATGTTCGACAGTTTGCGGTAGCGGTGCGGACCGCTGTTGGGATCGAGCGTCTCATTGGTGGTGGGTGGTGTCGCCCACTCGACATCCCTCGGTGCAGTAGTGGGCGTGCGTGGTTCCGCTGCCTGCGGCGCTAATGGAATCACCCTGGATGCACTGGCCTCTGTTGCCGTCGTGCTACTTTCGGTGGTGTACTACACGGTGAAGGCAGCTGGGCCGAAAACATTACTGTTGTGAGCTGTCTCCCAGTTCCAACCCCTGTGCTCCTCGAACACCACGTCCCACGTCACATGGAGCTTCTTCGTCCTCGGATCGTAGACGCGGTATGCCTTGGAGCCTTCCTCTACCCAAGGAACACCATTTGCGCTGATCTGTCAGCTAGTTTGTTGATGTCGGGTCCGAGCTTCTTGACGTGCGCCACACAGCCGAAGGTTCGAAAGTAGTATACCTTCGACTTCCTCTTGTGCCACGCCACGTATGGTGTTTTGCCGTCGAGGCTCCGCGTCGAGGCTCCGCGTCGGCGCTCGGTTGAGGATGTACACGGCGGTCTTCACTATCGCCCCAGAACATGGCCGGCACTCCCATGCTTTTCAGCAAGCACCGCGCCATCTCCACGACCGTTTGATTGCGGCGCTCAACTACGCCGTTTTGTTGTGGTGTGTAAGGCGCGGTGGTGTAGTGTTTGATGTCCAGCTAGTCGCAGTACTCCCGAAACTCGAGGGATTTGAACTCGCTGTCGTAATCCGAGCGGAACACCTTGAGCTTTGTGTTGTGTTCATTTTCATCCAGGGCCTTGATCTTCCTGAAGCACTTGAATGCTTCTTCCTTGGACCTGAGTACTTCAAGCCACATATATTTGCTATGGTCATCAACTATCAACAAGAAATATTTGTTACCTCCTGGCGTAGCAGGTGTGATTGGGCCGCAAAGATCGCTATGCACCAACTCTAGCCAATGCTTGGTGCGGTACATCGTGGCTTGCGGGAACAGGGAGCGATGCTGGTTGCCGAGAGCGCAGCCATAGCAAAACTGCTCGACGTGCTTGATGAGAGGGGCGCCATCCACCATCTCCATGAGCGCCATGTTTCGCAACACACGGAAGTTGAGATGCCCGTAACGTGCATGCCACAGCTACGCCACGTCGTCCGTCTTCGCGAGCAGACATACGAGAGCAGTCAGGTTCAAGGTAAGTATATAACCTGTTCCTGCACCGCACCACCCGAGCCAGCAGTTTGCGTTCCCGGTCGTAGATGCTCAGTTGTCCATCCTCGATCATGATCTTGCACCCGTTCTCGTACAATTGTCCGAGGAAGATGATGTTGCTACGAAGACGAAGTATAAAATACACATCGGTGAGTACCTGGTGCTCTTCATTTTGGCACTGAAATGTGACATTGCCTTTGCCGCTAATGTCCACTAGCGAGCCATCCCCGAACTTGATCGTCCCCTCTGCCGATTCATCGAGTGATGAGAACATTGCTATAGAACCGGTCATGTGGCTACTGGCTCCCGTGTCGAGGTACCATACGCCGTCACCGGTGTCGACAGGGAACATCTTCTCCTTATTGAGGTGAATCGTCTGTGGCGCGTGGCTTGCGGTCGGCACAAGATCGCAGTGTTGAGCCATCAACAATGCCGGCTCGTCGTCCTGAGCGCGCGTTGGGTTCGTCTTCTCACGGCGCTCGCGTCCCGGCTTACGGCACTCCTTGGCCCAGTGGTCGTAGATGCCGCAATTGTGACACTTGCCCTTCTTCTTGGCATGCGTGCCGCCGGATGTGTTGCAGCTGTCGTCGTGCGTGTCGCCGCGGCCATGGCTCTTTTGCTTGTCGCGTTCGCGGCCACCGCCGTCGGAGGAGACCTCGCCTTGTTCCTTCCGCTTCATGCGTGCAAGCCATTCTTCTTCGGAGAGGAGTAGGCGGCCATTCGTGCTGCCAGAGTCGCCGTCGAGATCATACTGTTCCTCGACGGCTAAAGGCCGACCGGTAAGCTCTTCAATGGACGTCTTGAGATCCACAAGGGTCTCAATGGAGATGGCGACTTGCGTATACCTAGGTGGAACAACACGAAGAAACTTTTTAACTACCTTCTCTTCGGACAGTTCGTCGCCGAGTAGTTGCAGGTCGTTGACGAGCCCCGTGAGCCGCATCGCCAAGTCCTCGACGGACTCGCCGTCCTTGAACTTGATTGTCTCAAAGTCGGCACAAAGTTTCTACGCCTTGGCCTTGGCCTCGCGTACGCTCTCGACTCCCATCTGCATGGTCTTTACAGCGTCCCAGCTTCCTTGGCAATGTCTTTCACCGCCAGTGTCCACAACATCTCCGGACGGTACGGCTTGGAGTATGGCGGACAGAGCCATCCTGTCGTCACGGTACTTGGCGATCTCGGGCTCGATTGCTTGCTACAAGCCCTGCGCCTGCAGATTGACTCTCATCAGGAGAGCCCAATCCCCGTAGTTCGTTCGTGTCAGCATGAGGTACTTCACTTTACCCCCTTTCCTTCACTACCCGCTCCATGATGCGGCTGTCGCCACTTCCTCCGCTGCTATCGTCGATCCTTGCAGGTGGTACGGGTTTGGGAGAAGAACTTGATTCAGCAATCGTCGCAGGGACGGATCACTTGACTCGCTTTGATACCACTTGTTGTAGCCGGGATGCTGAAACACGGAGTTGACCACAAACAAAAAGAAGACAACTAGAAGATAATATTTTAGTGCTCTATCTAGGAGCTGGTGGGACATGAGCCAAAAAAAATGAAGCTTCTGGTGGACGATAAATCAGCGATTGCACTATGCAAGAACCTGGTGCATCACGAACGGAGTAAGCATATTGACACTCGTTTTCACTTTATTCGTCACTATATCGAAGATGACAAAGTGAACGTCGATCATGTCGGCACTAACGGACAGCTGGCCGATATCCTCACTAAGGCGCTCGGGAGAGTCAAGTTCATAGAGATGAGGCAGAAACTCGGCGTCGTAGAAGTGAATGTCATGCAACAGGCTTAGGGGGTGATGTAAGCCCCTGATTTTTTCAAAAATATTAAAATTGGATTTTTCGCAATTTTCTGGAATTTTCTGGCAATTTTCTGGAATTTTCTGGGAATTTTCTGTAATTAAATTCAGGGTTTTGAATTATTACATAATTTTTAATTGATAATAAATAACATTAAAATATTATAAAAATAATATTTTTGGGTGTAAAATGAAAAATTGGACTTAGGGTAATTTTTCTGGAATTTATTGGATCTCGGACCTATTTTTAATCACCTAAAAACTATTTATTTATTTATTTATTAATTAATTGATTATTATTATTATTATTATTATTATTATTATTTCTACTAGATCCGACCCAGCCCGCGAACCCAGCCCAACCCGGCCCATTAGGGCCCAGCCCACGACCGCCTAGCGGGTCGGGTCGGGTCCACCCGCGCCCGACCCGCACCCGCTAACCCGTCTCCCCCATTCCCCCAGCCCCCGAGTCCTCCGCCGCCTCCGCCGCATGCGCCGCCCCGCCCGGCCACGCGGCGCCCCGCCCGGCCACGCAGCTCCGCCTCCTCCGCCCCACGCCACCACCGGCTCCCTCTCTCCTCTCCCCCGCCCCTTTAAATCCCCCCTCCGGCAGAACCCTCTCCCCCGAGCCCTCCGGCCACCTCGCTCATCCGACCCAGCGCCGCCGCGTCCCTGCGTGCCGCCGTCTCCGCCTAGCCGTCCCCCTCTCCGCCACCTCCGGAGACGCCGCCGCCGGCCAGCAACCGAAGCAACAGCAGCAGCGGGCCAGAGCCCCGGCCAGCCTCGGCCCGCCGCCCCCGGCGCCTGCCGCTCGCCGCCGACCAGCCAGCCGCCGTGCAGCCCTACCCCGGCCCGTCTCGCCGTCCTCCGGCGCCGCCCCGTCAGCAAACCCTAACCCTAACCCTAATTCCCAAATTTTGTGTCGGACACGGTAAATTCGAATTTTTTCCGACCCTGTTCAGGTATGTGTAACTTTCTCCTCGTTGCCCCGTTTTCAATTCCGTAAATTGCGTTGCGAAGCCTGTATGACCCTCTCGGTGCCCGGATAAACCGCTCGGGACATCGCGTCCTGTGGTGATCGCACACCGCGATCCAAAAACAGGAAAAACCAGACCCTGTTTTACCCCGGAACTGAGTACGCCCCGCCAAACGGGACGACTTGGTCGCGCGCGGTCTTCACAGATACGTGCGCAGCGTTGATACGGACGTGTGGGATTTCGCGGAAGTCGATTCGGGTGTGCGTGCACACCGGGATCAACGCGTATCCGCGGACACCGTCCCGTATCCGCCTTTTCTGTTTCACGCCCTAACTTCCTGTACACACGACGGATCGAAACGAAACTTGCGCCATCGGACTCGTAGCGATACGCTGGTCCTGTGGGTCAAGTTTGGTTCGATTCTGAGAACGTTGACGAAATCGTGTGTCGTGGGCCCCACAGGCCCCGCTCGACGGGCGATTTCGTGATCGGCTCATCGGAATCCAATTCTGTAAGTTCCGTTGGGTTCGTATCATCGTTCCTGACCTGTTGACACTAAGTTTGGTGATTTTGGAGACCTTTGACCCTGACACATTTTTCGGTGCAAAGCGGGCCCACCTGCGGACCCCGTTTGACCCGAAACTGCCGTTTTTGTCCTTGTCTCCAAATTGGACTCAAGGACAGGCGTTTCTAGCTATTTGATATCTTCTGAGCATGATGGTAATGTTTATTTCAGCATCTGGACACATTTCTGAAAATTTCCCCGAGACTCAAAACTATAATTGGATTCAAACATCAGGCAAGTACCTGCACTTCAAGTTTATTCTTTATATTGTGATAATTAGTTCCTTGCTTTATTAGTACCATTGATGATTACACGTAGTGTTAGAGCACTGGATTTCATGTCTTGAATACTGGATTTCATTGTCTTGCTTTTCGTGTCGGGTGGGAGAATACTAGGAGGCATGTAGTTTACCCTTCCCCCTGTCGTGACTGCTAGCTGTTGGTACGCGACTGTACCATCAGCCTTATTCCTGATTGTTCCTGACTGCTAGTCGTCTATGACGGCCTTATTAGCCTTATAAACCCCTACATGCCAACTATGTATTCTAAATACACAAGTTCACGCACATAGTTCTTGGCGTGTTGCAGTTCTTGTTGTCTTGTTACAGCTACATTTCCTGTCACATTTTATTCCTGTTTACTCACATTTCTGGTTATAGCAGTTAATCATATTTTACTTCTAGTCCTGATTTATAGCATTAGTTTTCAATTAAATTCACTACTTATGCATATTTCTCAACATGATGCTTAGTCAGTTATTTCTACCTGTCACAAATATTTAGTTTAAATCTTGTTGTGCATTGTGTACTTTGCTCCTTTCCTGACTGGATCTGTTGATTTAGGCGATGATGAGAACCTTGCCCCCACCTATTATGGCCCCTATGAGGCAGCAGGTGATACAGTTGCGGAGCCGGTTCCCGCACAGGAGACTACTCCTGCGGAGTAGCCAGCAGTAGTTATTTATTTCCTTTCATCTTAGTAATCGGGTTTGTCCCCGATTTAACTTCTGATTTCTGTAATAAAACTCTGGATCTGTTGTCACATTCAGTTATGAAATCTTAGCATTCTTTTCCTGTCATTTTTTTTCCTTGCCTATTTAATTATTGTGAATGAGCTAGATTATTTTAACTGTGGATATGCCCTAGACAGCGTACTACCGCCGACTCTGCGGCGTAGGCTGGACGTACCCACGTACTCGTGCCCAAATATCCGGGTGCGGGTCGTGACACGTTTTTGTGGTGGCCCATGCATGTCAGTATCCTTAAATAGGGTAATACCCTAGGACAGGGTATGAAATAAGATTTAGGATTCTAGGAAAAGCTCATTCACATAATAGGATCTTCATTTCAATTCTTGATATCATTCCTAATCAATTTTCCTATCGCCCTTGATTTCCAAGTAATCTATTCTAATCTTCCTACCCCTTCATCTTCCAGAATGGTTCAGACAAGGAATACAGTAGGAGGCACATCAGAACCAACTGAGCAGACTGTGCCTGAAACTCTTGCACTCCCGCCGCCTCCATCTACTCCAACAGTTACTCTAGATGGGGCACAGCTACTCGGAGTGTTCCAGGGACTTGTAGAATCCCAGAAAGAACAGACTGCCCTGCTACGGACTAGCCTTTCGGACGCTCTTCGGTCCCAGGAGTCACCACACAAGAGGCCAGGAAGTGCCAAAGACTTCAAAAACCTTAAACCCCTGGAATTCTATGGAACTGAAGGCATTCTCTATGCCGATGAATGGATAGAGAATGTGGAGCGACTCCTGAAGACTGCTCGGGTCCCTGATGATCTCAAAGTGGAGTCTGCAAGCCTGCAACTGTTCGACATAGCTCGGACCTGGTTTAGAGATGAACCCCAACTATCTGCTCCTGATCTCACTTGGGAGGACTTCAAGAGGCTGTTCAAGGAGAAATTCTATCCCGAAGTGGCTCGGGAAGCTCTCGAAAGCCAATTCGAGAGGCTGGAACAAGGTAACCTTTCTGTTGATGGGTACACTGCTGAATTTAGCAGGTTGAGCCACTTTGCAGAGTACATGGTTCGTACCCCGGAGGACAGAGCCCGTAGATTCAAGAAGGGGTTGTCTCCTGATATTCGCCTTGCTGTCACCACTAGCCGAGCTCGATCATACGAGGAAATCTTGAGCGTGGCACAAGGTGTTGAGAGAGACATGGGACATAAACTAAAACGGGAAAGAGATACTGGAAGTATGGGACCCCACAAACGCCCGTTCCAACAACAACCACAGCAGAGGTCCCCGCAGCAAACCCAGCGTCCTCTCCCTCGAGCCACAGCACCCCAACACCAAGCTCAAGGACAGAATCAACGAGTTCCCACTTGTGGCTTTTGTCAAAAACAAGGTCACACCTGGCAAGTTTGTAGGAAGAGACTGGGTGCCTGTCTATATTGTGGATCAACAGAACATCAAGTGAGGGACTGTCCCGCTGCTCCAGGACACGGACAAGCTTACGCAATAACCGTGGAGAACGCGCAGACTCTGGGAACAGCTAATGCGCGTAAGTGATTTTGCTGCCTTTCTAGTATTGTTTAGCTCGTGCCTATTGGTTCGTGACCTCAGCCCCAACCTAGTAATTTTGAACTTGCTAAATAACCTGGTATGCTTTTAAATTTGATAACTGTAGAGATTTTAGAGGCTTTTGCTATTGTGCTTATTTTGTGTTATTTTGTGAACTTCAATAATTTGTACCTCCTTTTCATCATCATCTAGCGCACTTAATTTTGCTGAACTTGACTTATGCTGCTATTTTATAGCCTAGTTTTGCAAGCTTACCCTTTATCGGGCTTGTTCATGACACATGTATTATTGAGGCCTGATCAACCCCACTAATACAAGTGTCTATTCAGAATCAGTGTACTACGGTCTGATCAACCTTAGTGCATTTTGATTCGCACTTCGCACGACTACTTTACGTGGATTGAGATATATAGTGACTAGTATACTTGCCCCTAAATATGTCCGAGCATATCATATCAGTTACATAACTGTACTAATACGAACATGCGAATAAATGATTACCAGAATAGAGTTTCAATCCATAACCGCCTGACAATTCCCATTAGAAATTCCTTAAACGCCTTGATCCCTATACCTCTGTTCTACCACCTCGCCCTTGAACTCTTTATTATTTGATCCTCGTCTTCCCTTATTTTGGAAAAACAAAATCATGTGCTTGGTATAAGTTTGATATATAGATAATGCTAGACATACCCCTCAGACCGGTCGAATTGATGATAACCCTTTATGACTAAGGGAATACCATAGGTGATGTGTTTGTGTTAAAGACTTAAAGATTCAATACCATGATTAATTAAGTTGGGACCTCGCTTTACTAGTTGTATAGCCTTAAAGGATATATGGGTAAATTTTAAGTTGGGTAGCGACCGCAATGTTCACCTGAGAGAAACCCCTTAGACTGTAATCAAGTGAGATTGGACACAGAGAACCCTGCCATATTTTAAATTTCGAGGACGAAATTTTATAAGTTGGGTAGATTGTAAGCCCCTGATTTTTTCAAAAATATTAAAATTGGATTTTTCGCAATTTTTTGGAATTTTCTGGGAAGTTTCTGTAATTAAATTCAGGATTTTGAATTATTACATGATTTTTAATTGATAATAAATAACATTAAATATTATAAAAATAATATTTTTGGGTGTAAAATGGAAAATTGGACTTAGGATAATTTTTCTGGAATTTATTGGACCTCGGACCTATTTTTAATCACCTAAAAACTATTTATTTATTTATTTATTTATTAATTAATTGATTATTATTATTATTATTATTATTATTATTATTATTATTAGATCCGGCCCAGCCCGCGAACCCAGCCCAACCCGGCCCATTAGGGCCCAGCCCACGACCGCCTAGCGGGTCGGGTCGGGTCCACCCGCGCCCGACCCGCACCCGCTAACCCGTCTCCCCCATTCCCCCAGCCCCCGAGTCCTCCGCCGCCTCCGCCGCATGCGCCGCCCCGCCCGGCCACGCGGCGCCCCGCCCGGCCACGCAGCTCCGCCTCCTCCGCCCCACGCCACCACCGGCTCCCTCTCTCCTCTCCCCCGCCCCTTTAAATCCCCCCTCCGGCAGAACCCTCTCCCCCGAGCCCTCCGGCCATCTCGCTCATCCGACCCAGCGCCGTCGCGTCCCTGCGTGCCGCCGTCTCCGCCTAGCCGTCCCCCTCTCCGCCACCTCCGGAGACGCCGCCGCCGGCCAGCAACCGAAGCAAGAGCAGCAGCGGGCCAGAGCCCCGGCCAGCCTCGGCCCGCCGCCCCCGGCGCCTGCCGCTCGCCGCCGACCAGCCAGCCGCCGTGCAGCCCTACCCCGGCCCGCCTCGCCGTCCTCCGGCGCCGCCTCGTCAGCAAACCCTAACCCTAACCCTAATTCCCAAATTTTGTGTCGGACACGTGTCGGACACGGTAAATTCGGATTTTTTCCGACCCTGTTCAGGTATGTGTAACTTTCTCCTCGTTGCCCCGTTTTCAATTCCGTAAATTGCGTTGCGAAGCCTGTATGACCCTCTCGGTGCCCGGACAAACCACTCGGGGCATCGCGTCCTGTGGTGATCGCACACCGCGATCCAAAAACAGAAAAAACCAGACCCTGTTTCACCCAGGAACTGAGTACGCCCCGCCAAACGGGACGACTTGGTCGCGCGCGGTCTTCACAGATACGTGCGCAGCGTTGATACGGACGTGTGGAATTTCGCGAAAGTCGATTCGGGTGTGCGTGCACACCGGGATCAACGCGTATCCGCGGACACCGTCCCGTATCCGCCTTTTCTGTTTCACGCCCTAACTTCCTGTACACACGACGGATCGAAACGAAACTTGCGCCATCGGACTCGTAACGATACGCTGGTCCTGTGGGTCAAGTTTGGTTCGATTCTGAGAACGTTGACGAAATCGCGTGTCGTGGGCCCCACAGGCCCCGCTCGACGGGCGATTTCGTGATCGGCTCATCGGAATCCAATTCTGGAAGTTCCGTTGGGTTCGTATCATCGTTCCTGACCTGTTGACACTAAGTTTGGTGATTTTGGAGACCTTTGACCCTGACACGTTTTTCGGTGCAAAGCGGACCCACCTGCGGACCCCGTTTGACCCGAAACTGCCGTTTTTGTCCTTGTCTCCAAATTGGACTCAAGGACAGGCGTTTCTAGCTATTTGATATCTTCTGAGCATGATGGTAATGTTTATTTCAGCATCTGGACACATTTCTGAAAATTTCTCCGAGACTCAAAACTATAATTGGATTCAAACATCAGGCAAGTACCTGCACTTCAAGTTTATTCTTTATATTGTGATAATTAGTTCCTTGCTTTATTAGTACCATTGATGATTACACGTAGTGTTAGAGCACTGGATTTCATGTCTTGAATACTGGATTTCATTGTCTTGCTTTTCGTGTCGGGTGGGAGAATACTAGGAGGCATGTAGTTTACCCTTCCCCCTGTCGTGACTGCTAGCTGTTGGTACGCGACTGTACCATCAGCCTTATTCCTGATTGTTCCTGACTGCTAGTCGTCTATGACGGCCTTATTAGCCTTATAAACCCCTACATGCCAACTATGTATTCTAAATACACAAGTTCACGCACATAGTTCTTGGCGTATTGCAGTTCTTGTTGTCTTGTTACAGCTACATTTCCTGTCACATTTTATTCATGTTTACTCACATTTCTGGTTATAGCAGTTAATCATATTTTACTTCTAGTCCTGATTTATAGCATTAGTTTTCAGTTAAATTCACTACTTATGCATATTTCTCAACATGATGCTTAGTCAGTTATTTCTACCTGTCACAAATATTTAGTTTAAATCTTGTTGTGCATTGTGTACTTTGCTCCTTTCCTGACTGGATCCGTTGATTTAGGCGATGATGAGAACCTTGCCCCCACCTATTATGGCCCCTATGAGGCAGCAGGTGATACAGTTGCGGAGCCGGTTCCCGCACAGGAGACTACTCCTGCGGAGTAGCCAGCAGTAGTTATTTATTTTCTTTCATCTTAGTAATCGGGTTTGTCCCCGATTTAACTTCTGATTTCTGTAATAAAACTCTGGATCTGTTGTCACATTCAGTTATGAAATCTTAGCATTCTTTTCATGTCATTTTTTTCCTTGCCTATTTAATTATTGTGAATGAGCTAGATTATTTTAACTGTGGATATGCCCTAGACAACGTACTACCGCCGACTCTGCGGCGTAGGCTGGACGTACCCACGTACTCGTGCCCGAATATCCGGGTGCGGGTCGTGACACGTTTTTGATTTGTTGGAATTAATCATGTTGCCTTTAGAAACTTCATAGTCTTTTGCCTCATGATAGTTGAGTGGTGATGCATGTATCTAGGAGCTATAAGCTCCTGTTATTTTGGTTTACTATCATTGCTTGTTAGCCTATTTAAGGGCACCTCCTAATAAACTCCAATAACAATAGATAGAGCACTAAAATATTATCTTCTTGCTATCTTCTTTTTGTTCGTGGTCAGCTCCTTGTTTCAGCATCCCGGCTACAACAGTGATGAGCCAACATGTCTAGTCCCCATACAAGTCATTGGGATACATTCCATAGAATCTTGTGATACTTAAAAGGTGCTCCAGGGCGAGGACTAATATACTAAGATTGTGGACATATCTCAAATAGAGGGGTTCTCAGATGCTTACTGGGCAAGGTCACCAAAGATTGATGATCTACTACTGACTTTTGTGTATATGTTGGTGGTAACCTTGTGTTCTGGAAGAACAAGCATAGTGTCGTCTCGTTTCAAGGTCAAGTGTAGAATCAGTATACCATTCAGTGGCGAACATGACCTTCGAGCAGGTTTGCATATGACAGTTAGTGAACTTCACCAATACGAATGGGGTTATATTGCGATAACTAGGTTGTACTCATATTGTGGATAATCTTGTTTTTCATAAGGGGACGGAGCATATCGAAGTGAATTCCCACCTTGTTTGACACAAGGTTGTCAAAGAATAGCTCTCCGAAACCAAGTTTTTTTCGTCAACCAACCAGCTAACAGATCTCTTTACAAAATCTAGAGTAAACATTATTCCTACTAAGTTGGGCATGCATAGCATACATGCTCCAGCTTGGGGGGAGTGAGAGAGGGTATGGTTAGATGGTTACATGATGGTTAGGTTGTTATATGATGGTTAGGTTGTTAGTATTCATTTCTATCATCATGATCTCTCTCCTATCTTTAGCTAGCCTAAAGAGCTACAAATAATGTACTCATATCTAATACTTTCATCAAATTCTCTCATATTCTTCTCCTGTAATCTATATAAAAAAAAAAAAAAGCAAAGTCGTGTTTCCCACCAAAACATAAAAGGATAAAGAAGGATCATGATTAAAAGATATGAGATATATCAAATGACTATGAATATGACACGTGTATATGTCAATAAAAAACCCTTAAAACTAATAAAGAATAGATATTATTAAATGATATAAATGAGAAACAATTAAAAAAAACCGAATTATCAAGATGTGTCGGATGCACGGAGATAACTAGTCTATATGACAAAACATAGTGGTCTTTTCGGACAGAAGATAAGAGGATAAAGAAGGTTGAGATTAAAACATACAAGTAAATCGGATGACTAGGAATATGACACGTGTATGTGTCATCTATATAAGTGTAACGATTAAAAGAGTTGTCCTTCCCGACAAAACAAAAGTGTCACGATTAAAAGATTTGAATGGTTAGGAATATGACACATGTATATAAAAATGAGAATGTATATAAATGAGAAGTAATTTCAAAAGCGAATTATCAATGAGTGATGAGGCTGGGGATAATTAGTAATATACATTTGCACTAACAATTTTAACCAAGATGCAAGATATAAAAAATAAGTGTTTATACTAACAATCATACAGCATCAGACCTAACAGTTCACATCTACCATAACATAAAATAAAAAATAAGCCTTTCCAATTTTCTTTTGAAAGAATAAAAAAAACTACAATGGCACCAGTAAGTCTGCTCTAACTCTCTAACAGGTAGAAGCAACGAATAGGCAAATTCAATGTTGCCCATAACGAGTAACAATGTTAATGTTTGCAAATTACATTTCTTACAAGCAAAACACAGTACTTAAACCTTTGAGTATTAAATGTTAACATACCTGAAGCGGATTGTATGAGAAGATTTGGGCGTCGAAAATTAGCCATTGCAAGCACAACAGCATCCTCAACCTTAAAGCATATCCAATAAAAAATACATCCTAAATTGGAGTCGTCAAAATACAAAAAAGATAGAAAGGGAATAATTCACAAGCTCATGTAACAAACATCACAAGCTATTTATTTTAATGAACAAGTCTTCCTTTTTTCTTTTTGAGAAAAATCGTAACTACTTATCCCAGATTCTCTGGGCCAATAAGGAACAAGTGACATACAGGAAGATGTATACAGAGGCTGACAAGTCATCAACAAGAACAAAAACTAAACAGAGTTGAAAACAGCTGAAGAAGAAAGAATACCTTCAAAGAAGCAAGTTCTCTCAAGCCTTTCTCAACCGAAAGCATGCTTTCTATGTTGCCTTCTCCATTAATATCACTCAGATCATGAAAAAGTTTATTTCTTTTCTCAAGATCGTCGTCACCTAGATTTCACCAAATATATAACATTAAGCACATAAATAATAAATTAAAGCCGATACCAGCCCAATATTACAACATAACTAAAGATAGCAGCAGTAAACTTGCTTTTATTCTGAGATTCTTCCTTGGCCTTTTGCCCTGCAGAAATGACAACTTCAAGAGGAAGAGGAGCTAATGATGACCAGTACTCATGCTTTGACACAGCAATATCTGGATAGATGCCTATATTAAAGCATGCAGTGGTCAGCCAAAAAAAGAATCCAACAAAAGGATGAAAGCAAAAATTAAAGCAATAACTTTTATTTGGATAGGAACGAGGCCTTATTGATTATGAGGTACGCATCTTTGAATAAAGAATTGTTGTTTAAGTTTCTGTCCGCCCTTTTTCTATGTGATGAAGAGAAGAGAGTTCTTGGATGTTGCGAGTAACGGGTAACCTAATAAGGTTTTAGCACCCACATAACTTAAGCATATCCCCATGTTTACCAGTTAAAATATAATTTGCTCTTCTACAGAATATGACTAAACCCAAGAAAGCAACAGTATAATGATTAAATATTTCCAAGGGACAAAAATATATACAGGCACTACTCGCTACTATTATTGATACTCATGTCTACAATGATGAAGATATTTAAAGAATGCACTTGTTTTATTTATTGTCAATGTAGGCCCCTCTTTTGGAATTAAGTTCCCCTTTAGGTCCAGCCCATGAATGTTCTAGGACTTATTTAAACACCGGATACCAAATGTTCCTAACATGTATGGATACTTATATATTGTAAAATTGCATAAGAATTAAATTGCAACTTGTGTTAACTATTCACTGTTTTCTGAAACTCAACTATCATTAGAAATGTCATGAATAGGATAATTAGAATGCAGATAAGAGAGAACAGATTGCAGAGATGGATACCATAACGAACAGCTAAACCCCAGTACCGAGCGAGCCAACACCGCTTGAGAACAACTTCCTCCTGAAAGTAACAGGAAGTTTAAATCAGATTTCCAACCGGCTGATCGAGCATCTAGCTGAATCTCCAAAAACTAGTAAGTGGTAAAATTGCAGACCATCTCTTCCTGGGTTAAGATCATTCTTTGAGTCATAGAACGAAGACCTTTAGCTTCATATTCAGCTTCTCTGAGTTGATCTACTGCAGTTGCAACCTCTTCTTTTGCGGACTAAATCAAATATAAAAAGGAAAATAATAACAGCATAAACTAGTTGACTGTGATCAAATTGAATATACTATTAAGTTGAGCAAAACCAGCAATACAAAGATAAACACGAGAGAAAGAAAGCATGGAGTACCTCCACTTGTTGACGAAGAGCTGTTACTTCCTCATCTCTCCCATCCTTAGTTTGTGTGGCAGCCTTAAGTGCAGCCTAAAGTAACACAATAACAAAACTCGCTAATTACAAATTTAAAATGAAGTGTGATCACAATGGCAACCTTCCATTAGTATGATGGGTATATGTAAATCAATTAAGATAAACAGATAGGCATAGACCTTTGACAGTAAGAGAACGATAAGAGCCTCATAAAATGAAACACGGATCTATGCAATTACACTCAAAGATCAAGATGGTTAATGACTGATGTAAGAAACCTCCCCTAGCTGACAGAAATCTGTTAAAGATGGATTAAGTTTAGCAAGGTTAATATAATTGGGGAGGATGTATGATACTTATATTTAAGACACAGGATCCAAGTAATTGAAATCAGACAATTTTCCACCCATGCATTTAGTGAATCAGATATCATGCTTAATGGACAATATCAATACTTCAATATTAGAAAGTAAATCATGGTAATTTTAGTTCATTTAGTCCACCAGAAATTAGATGATCCACCTGAGTGTCGTAGGCCTCAAAAGTACCTCTTACATTTGATTTGGAAAACAATTCCGTAATTTGATAAGATTCAGGAGGTTTAACAGCACAAACTAATTTGTATATACAATATCTAGATTGTTGTGTGATTACCTCTCTTTGGCGAAGTGCTGCTTCCTTCCTGCAAGTCAAGCATGTTGAATGTCATAAAGCAAGTCGGCACTACACAACAGATTTTAAGGTTAAACCAAGTATCTACCTGCTCAAAAGTCGGGCTTCCAAGGATACTCCTTCTCCAAGTGCAGCAACCTGCAAAGTTACGAGCACAGGATAAAGACACTAGGTAATGTACTAGAGTGTACTGGACAGTTATATTCAAGAAAAAAGAAACAAATGAAAGTTGAAATATTTCCCAAAGGAGAAAAGATATTTCCATTCAAGGATGCAAGTCTTTCCATGTTTGCCTTCTTTGTCCCAGGTGAAAAGTCATAAAAAAAAAGAATATGCAGAAGCTAAGAGGATTCTGCTAAGTAATTCAGAGCACTACAATTTCAACAAGAAAGCATAATATTTTGCACTCGGCACCAAAATCACCAACTTCTAGTAGTAATGCACGCATTAGGATAGTAATATTGACCCAGATTGAACGAATGCTTCAAGCCTGTAATACACAAATAGGTAAACTTGAATCACTTCTTGACACAGCAAAAGCTCAAAGCATTCCTGCGGAGCCCAGATATCATTCATCTTGGACTACAAGCAGTAGTCAGCTCCTCAACCACCAAGGCAACGTCTATAATGCACAGATTTTGAGTCTAGGCTTTCTTGAGCTGCTTAGTCTAGTCAATCATTGATATAAAATAATTGTGGATTTTGAGCTGTTAGCAAAACATTCTACATGATTTGGCACAATTCCTAGGCCCTTGAGATGAAGACCTATAATCTTTGATCACACAGGTGGGTGGCATCTACCATAGCTGTGATGAATGAGGCATTATTCTACAGCCTGATAAACAGCTGGCAATCTTCGGCCTCTAAGAAAGACCTTTCCAAGACCTAAAAGTTCTTTGTTTAATGCCTTCATTTTTGTTCGATATCTTCACTAGTTATGCATTTTGAGAACCAAGATCATTTTACAATTAGTAGGTTCAGTGGTTCACTGCTCTTCATAATAAACTCTCTTGTACTATTTTTTTCCTTCTAGTTTTAACTTTTAATAGTGATGTTAGTTAATCCCTTTTTCGTTCTCACGTGAGTGTAAAGGTCTAGAGTTTGTCTTAAAAGGTTGTGCATAATCATCTATTATCAGTGAATCAACAACAACAAGAATAACAACAAAGTCTTTATTCCAAATTTATGGGGTCGGCTTTTTGAATCCTCTTCTTCCATTCGACTATATTAAGGGTCATGTCTTTTGTAACGCTAACAAGCTCCATATCATTTTTTAACACTTCTAATCATATTAGTATCGGCCTAACTCTAGTCCTAGCGGCTCCATTAACTACTATATTATCGCTCCATTAACTACTATATTATCGCTCCTTCTTAAGGGAGCATCTATTGTGTGTTGCACATGTCCACACTAGTCAATATTTTTTCATTTTGTCCTTAATTGACGTCCTCTAACTTCCACGAAAACACTCAATTCCTTATCCTATCCTTTAATATATTGTCACTCATCCATCTTAACATTCACATTTCAGCTACACTAACTTTCTGGACATTATTTCAACACTCTAATCCATAAAGCATGGCTAGTCTTATACAAGTTATGTAGAATATTTCTTTCAACTTCAAAAATATCTTACAATTACAAAGTACTCCAAAAGCACATATCCATTTCAATCATTATGTTTTAATTCTATGCATAGCATCCTTCTCAATTTCTCTATCATGATGAATAATTTATCCTAAATAACAAAAGCTATCACTTACATAGACTCCTCTCTCATTTCTCTTTGACTTTGGATTGAAATTACATTTCATATATTTTGTTTCCGTTCTACTAATCATAAATCTCTTAAATTTCAAAGTCTCTCTCCATACTTCTATTTTAGCATCTAACTATTCTCTACTCTCATCAAGCAACACAATGTCATCAACAAACATCATACACCATGGAACCTCCTCCTAGATATGCTTAGTACATCCATAACTGTCGCAAAAAGGTAAGGACTCAACATCGATCCTTGATGTAAGCAAATGGTAATAGGGAATGGGTTACTATCTCATCCAATAATTTGCACGATCATCGTAACTCTATCATACATATCCCCACACGGTCGTTGTAACTCTACCATACATATCCTTAATAGTCTCAATATAACTACTAGAAACATGTTTCTTCTTCAAAGCCCACCATATTACTCTAGGAACTCGATCATTAACTTTCTCTAAGTCAAATAGAAACCATATGTAAATCTCTTTTTTCTCTCTAAATCTTTCCACTAATCTTCTTAGTATAAGTAAATGACTTTCATAGTAGATCTTCCAGGCATAAAACCAAACTAATTCAACTGAAATTCTAGTATCTTTTCTTAATCTTTGCTCAGTTATTCTTTCTAATGGTTTCATGGTATGGCTCATAAGGTTAATTCCTCAATAGTTGTTACAACTTCAAATATCTCTCTTGTTCCGATATAATTAAACTTAAAATATCTGAGTATTATCTATTTTTTTTCATTATTCTCTTGAAAACTGAGGATCAGTTTTTTTATCAAGAAATCATGCTTTTTCTTGGACTCGAAAAACAAGCATTGAAGAGGGCTCTTCAAGCAACCTCTGACTTTAGTGACTTTTGGATTTTCCAGATCACAATGTCTTCAATTATGCTACCAATTATGAAATGAATCCCACGACTTCTATAAGGATACTGGAATCATCGTACAATGAAAATCCATACGAGACACCATTGTTCAGTATCACATTGCTAACATTACTAAAGGAATCTTGCTTCCAATATGGAAAGGAAACATTCTGAAAGCATGATATAAACAATGCCAAGAATTCGCCAATTGGCACATTGAAACTGACAAGATTAAACAAGAAGAAAGCCTTTTATCCCAAACTTTCAGGGTTACTAATAAATAATAAGTATAATATTTTTTTTTTGCAGTCTAACATACAAAGTCTGAGATGAGTTGTGCTATATCTATTTCTATGGACATCATAACAGATTTGGCAAATAAGTTAGCACACAAAATGATTCAATATGTTGAGCATGTGAAAGTAAAGCCTCTCCCCATGACTTAGGGAGGGAAAGATAAGAGTTTGCCTACATGAAAGAATCTTGTTGTGACCAATAGTTTTAACTTTGAAGGGAACACTATAAGTAGCAATTTTTCTGCCTTTTAATACATATTGGTAGAAACTTAGATTAAAACAAAACCTGTTTCTCAAGCTCCCTAGATCTGGCCTCTGCTTCTTCACATTTTCCTTCAGCAAGTCGTAACTGGATGTTTAAATTAATCAAAAGCCTAGTACAAAAAGTTAAACCTCCATACAAAAGATACAACCTACCTTTTCAAGAATATTTTCATTCTCTTCTTGTAGCATATCAAGCTGGAAAAAGAAAGTAAATGTTAGCTAAACGACAAAATCTGCAAAGTGTTGCAATTGATTCTTGTGAAGAATTTAGTACCAAACTAGCAGAATCACAAGAAGTTCACTCACAGAGCCTTTCTTTTAAGTAATCTTCAGATCACGACCGAAAGGAAATATATGGTGAACCTAGGATTGGAAATTACCTCATCTCTAAGTGCAGAAGCCTCACGCTGATTTCCAGTATCCCTCGAGTTCAGATGTCCTACATCTGCCGGAAACCTGTATTACATGTTAAAAACTAGAGTGAAACCCAACAAATAACAAAAAGTGAATAAAAAAACCTACTGAGCAGAGAAGCTTCATCTTCTGCTTTTACCATCAAGAAACATGCACAGCCACTTAAAAGTAAAAGCAGATTTCATAGGTTCCCAACTACACGTATAAAACTAGATGAACCGGAAAAAAACATAAGTAGAATCATTGGCATATTGGTACTGAGGTTTGAAGATAAAGAATGCAGCAAAATTCAGTGCAACCAAATGATAACAACTAGGGTAATAATTGTTATTTTCCGGTGTTTGTCGTTTTTTAACTCTAAATTCACAGGTTAGTTGTTGTTAAATATAAAAACCTTGAAACTTGTAAGCAAAGATATCAGTTCATTAATAAAGTGACGAAAGCTAAAGACCAATGTTTCAATTTTGAAACTAGGAAGTAAGAGGAAGAGTAAACTGGAACAGAACTTTAGCGAGAAGAACCATTGGAAGTTTTCCCAGTATGTTGATCATAATATCCAAAAAAAGGAACCAAAACACATTCCTCTAACAACAGTCCCCTCACCAGCAATCTCTAGAGAATGAACTTCAAATTTTGTATGTACATACAACATATGGTTAGTATATATAGAAGAATAAGGGCATTTTTCGTCTCAACCCGCCTCGACCAGCTTAAATATGATTACAATGATGGCAACAATCGTAGTTCTAGTTAGGACCGACTGAAGGATAGAAGTTAATGTGGGGATGAAGGTTCAGAACCTAGTTGGAGACTTGTTTTAATCTTTATATTATCTATATTGAACCTTTATTTGTTTTACATTATTTATCGTCTTTTTTGGATTGGATGGTAGTGTCTTATCCGACAGCCATATTATTCTTTTTGTTATAAATTATGGATAGTATATGATGTGGGTCATTACTGCATTTGCTTATCTGCATACGATTTAGGAATGCTTGGTTCCATGACCTAACTTTTATGTTTTATTATATTATAAATTTCTTGCATCATATTATTTGACATTTTAGTTTTTGATCCAAATGTTGTCCAAATAGCCAACGTTAAAATTTTAGGATAAAAGCTTGGTCTTCTTGTTATATATTCTTTGTCATCTTTGCAAGGTTCTAAACGGCGGTAGGCGGCTGCGCGGCGAAAAGAGTCCGCCTACCACCTAGGTCACCTAGGCGGCGGTTGATACATTTTGGATATTTTTTACTATTTTACCACAGTTTTTTGCATTATATACATATTTTAAGGATGTTTCATGCATAACTATATTGTAGAACAAAGATTATTAAGTTTTAGTCTTGTAATAGTGAACCATAGGCCCATAATGCTTGTAAAACTGTTCGGCCAAAATATCTTGTTAGGTATTGCTCCACCAAGCGTCCACCTACGCCGTCTACGCTACCAAAGCTCCGTTGGCCGCTTATTCCACCGCCTACAGAAAAGCGGTGCGGAAAGAGACCGTTACCGCCTAGGCGGTCGAGGCGGCCGCCATTTAGAACACTGCATCTTTGTTTTCCATCTTAAATTATTGATTTTTAGTCAATGTTCTGTTTTTTATTGTAAATTATTGATAATGCATGACTTCTTAAGCTAATAGCTTAATGAATTCCTACATATTTTTATAGGTTAAAAGGTCCCGCATTGCTGCTTTAAGCCCCCATCCCCAGCTAGGTCTTTTGGTCTTTGCTGACTCGCGTCTCTTAGGCCTTGGGCTTGATAATGACTTTAAATTTTTTAACTTCAACCATATCAAGTTTTACATGTGGCATAAAAACAGGTTGTCTAGGAATTCACAGTTCACACAAAAACCAATGTATCGCCTAGTGGTCTATCCTTCACAACCCAACCCATTTTGTGGTACTTGGCACCTGTGTATTCTTGCCTAAGCTTGCAAGGCCCATCTAGGTATTTCTAGCTAGTCCTCAAAGTACTGAATAACAACTAATTGATTCGTTAGGTAGCTCTCTGCAAGGTAAGAAAATGGTTGGCAATAATGATTTGGCTAATTTCCCTAATTTGCACGTTGCTAATGCTACCCTAAACTATTATACGCAACAACTAAATACCTTGAACTAAATGTAGATATTATTGACTTGTGCTGCTCTCAGATCAGTTATGCTTAGTATTCAAAGAATTTCATTGGTGCATGCAGATGTCAATGAAATATTTCCCAACTATGAGCTGATCAAAGCCCTTTCTATGTCTAAGAAATGGAAGAAAACAACAAATTTTGCTCTTGGATACCCAATTGAATGAACTACCAACAACATGAATAATAGAAAAATGGGTCCCTGGATGACCTACGAACCTACCATATTATCTTGAGTCCATGTTGGTAGCATAAGGTATTCTAGAAAAAAGCATCACAACCTTCCAAATCTTTTGTTTGCAAATCTCAATCCAAGTTTAATATCTCCAAGTGAAAGATCGACATTAGGTGTGTGGTACTTATCCATCAGCCTTTAAGGCATCACTCTATATAAATGACTTTAAAGTGCAAGATAAAAAAATATATCTCCCTTCGCCAGAAACTAGACTTCTATTTTCAGATTTATAAGCAATGATTCTATCATTACTCCCCAATCGATTACTTCCAAGTTTCAAGATGAATTGATTGAACACAAAATTCAGCCAAGTCTTTCCTCAAAATTAAGTCAAAGTTTTGACCCATAGAATATCCCATTTTTAATGAGACAAGGGTTTGACTAACATGGGTTTACTGCTGATAGTGAGACAAAACTATCAACCTCATAAGCATGTACAAGAGCAAAAGGTGTCACAAAAATGGACAAACTAATAAAAGTTATTCTGAATATTAAAAGCATAATAACCATAGGATTATGCAATTTTAAGGCTGATATACTCAGGTAATCATAGTGCCAAAAGAATATATAAGTTTGAATCTTTCTTGTTACCTTTGGATTTTTTCTCTCCGCCTATCAATCGGAGGTTCTAACGTAGGAAGGGGGGATGTAGTCCTCAATGATGTTCTGCTTGGTGGTACCATCGGTGCTGGACGAGATGGCACTGATGTCCTCCCAGCTGATGTCGACCGAACCGCCGGAGTGTGCTCAACAAAGTTCCGACCTAACTAATTAAAATGCGAGAAAGCCCAATTAGCATTATGGAATATATCATAATGCGATCATAATACAATTCAGTAGTTATCGTACATGAGAGATTTGACAGAACAAATTTTTTGTTTATCATATCAAAGATAAGTAGACAAGTGCTGAAATTAGTGAAGCAACAATTACAAAATGCACTCATTTGGCTCATTAGAGCCGTTGGCAGGAAAAAATCTGAGGAACTCCAAAGCAAGGTTCGCATATAGGTATCGGACCTTTGGTATGAGTATCAGTACCTGTTCCGATAGTTTTAGCAGTTTCAGTATTGGCCGATACCACGAACAACACTTCAAAATAACATTTTCGGATTCAAAACAAATCTGGTGACTACCTAAATGACTGTAATATAAACAATATTCCATAAAAAGAAATTCAAATATCCATTAAACTTTAACTGTTAAACATGAATCAAAGTTCTTCAAACAATATTCCAAGAGGTGGTTTGGTTGCACGTAAATTGGAATACCATGGAACATTTGTTGTAATCTGTATCACACAGTTTGCCTGTAAATAATTTTGTGGGATCTATATATCCAATGTGTTAAGATATGATTAGAGTTAGGATTAAGATAGAGATTCCTTCCCCTATACGGATATGGATCCGTTCTCCATTTGAATATATTCATAGTTAAATGGCTTTTTATATCATCCAATAATAAAATCAATATTGTTGATTTGTTTCATGGTATCAGAGCCTAAGATTTTTTCCTCTCTTTAAGATTTCCGTGTCGGCCATCTCTTACTCTTAACGCCTCGCCTAGCTAGCCTGCGCCTTGTGCCGATACTACTAAAGCCTAGCTAATCATCAGCCGACTCGACGTGTCCCCTCTCCATAACCGAACCCGCCCCCCATCTCCATCCCCTCAACACCTCTGCAGGAATCCCCAAAAAAGCTTGCCCCTACAATTGGTATTTCTATTGATCACCGTCGAAAGAACCGATCACTGGAGGGTCTCCAATCCAATGTCTACAGGCTGAAGACTTACAAGGCCAAGCTGGTTATTTTTCCGAAATGAACAGGAAATTTCAAGGCTGGTGATTCTGCCCAAGAGGAGCTTGCAACTGCTACCCAGGTGACCAGTTCATACATGCCTATCGAATGTGAGAAGGTTTAAGTTGAGGCCACCAAAATTTAAGGGGTTCCTATTGAGCAGCTTGGACCGGGTTGAATCCAAGCCATAGTGGACCGCTGTCGTTCTCACTTTCAGTATTTTATGGGATATATAAAGCTGAGAGAATATGAAGAGTATACCTTGATTTAGTATTTTTTTAATCTTATTAGCAAAGCCCTACTAAAGTGGTGTTGGAAAAAAAAATGTCTTTACCTTAGCAGTTCCGAGATTTCCTTCCGTCTTCCACTTCCGAGAAGGCTAATGTTCCTACCGCTAGATCCTCTCTTTCTCCTTCATGTACTTATTGCGGGAAGCATGATCATTTTGTTACCACCTGCTATACTCGTTAGCGGTCTAGTCTAATTTGTTATCACTGTCATAAGTCTGGTCACTCAGTGGATAATTGTTTTATGCTTCATACACGTTTAAAAACTCAATTCTTCAAGCGGATAAAGACAAAGGGTTCTTCCTTGACTCGCTCTTTGTACCTCAGACTCACATTGTTGATAGTACACAGATATCGGAATCTTATTTTCTCTCTTCCGTTGCGGCAGATATTCTGCACCGTCTTACTCAATTAGAGCTCCAGCACAAATATGTCATTGTTGGCTTCTCTGTATCTTCTTTTTTTGCCTCTACTAGTATGTCTACCTCTTGGATATTAGACTTTGGTACTTCTCATCATATGACTTCTGACATAAGTTTCTTATCTAGTATTACACATTTATGATATCATCACACTTTTCCTCTTTACACATAGCTAATGGTTCTCAGTTGATCATTACTCAATCTGGCTCCATTATTTTCGACACTGAGTCTTTTTTTTATTTTACATGTTTTTCATCTTACTTTACATCTCATATCAGTTAGTAGCCTTTGTGAGAGTAATTTTATTGTTGTTTTTTATTCTCTTACATGTTCTGTGAAGGATCCTCATACGGACCAGACGATTGGTCGTGCTCGTAAGAAGGGGTGGTTGTATTACTAAGAGTTTCTTCATCTTCTATCATTTCGACCTTTGAGTTCTAGTCATGTTGTTATCGTCAAGTTTGTTGCTGACTTGTAGCACAGACACTTAAGTCATATTTCATAATCCAGTCTAAAGAATTTATTCTATAGTAGAGCTCTTGGACATGTTTCTCTCTCCTCTATCCGCATGTACGGACTATAAGTTCACAAAACACTTAGCCTTACCTTTTCCTAAAAGTTTATCTAAATTCAGTAATGTTTTTGAATTAATTCATTCTGACATATGGGGACCTGCTCCTATTCCATCTATGACTGATTTATTTTGCTACGTGAGTTTTATTGATGAGTACACTTGTTATACTTTGGTCTATCTTATGTGTCATCGTTCCGAACTTTCTACCATTTATAGGACGTTTACTACTATGATTCATACTCAATTCAATGTTAGGATTAAGATCTTTTGCTCTGATTGTGCTCGTATCTTTCCGCTACAATGAGATCTATCTTGCAATCTCACAACACTCCTTTTCAGCAATCATGTTCTTACACTCATGAACATAATTGGTAGCCGAGTGCAAACATCATCATATTCTTGAGACTGCTCATTCTCTCTTGTTATCCTCTTTTGTTTCTCAAAAGTTTTGGACAGAGGTTATTCTTACCTATGT
Source organism: Iris macrosiphon (assembly GCA_036927795.1). Classification (NCBI taxonomy): domain Eukaryota; kingdom Viridiplantae; phylum Streptophyta; class Magnoliopsida; order Asparagales; family Iridaceae; genus Iris; species Iris macrosiphon. Next base: position 128,915,043 of record JAYESA010000001.1, on the reverse strand, counting down.
CCAGAACTTTGTTTCACAGTATTTGGAACGATGTAAATAGGATGTTGGTAGTCACTTTTGTTGCTATAAGGCCTCGTTTGTTCGAGGAATCATAATCATGACCTTGAAAAAGGAAAGTCATTCATTTCTTATGTTGGATGCCAAAGAAAAAGAGGAGAAAAAGAAAATAATTTCTAAAAGAAAGAAAAATAGGAGGAAAACTGAATCCTTCCACCCATCCAAGGATTCACTTTCAACCTATAAAATTGATGAAAATTTGCAATTTTCCGAAGGACAGATTTCCTTTCCTCTCCTTCCCTTTCCGTGAACCAAACGAGGCCTAAATAGAAAGAAGTTGTTTGGTTGACACTTGAGACATTACTCATATGTTGCACGGATACACATGGCACGGTAAGGACACAACAAATCAGACATGACACCTATCTTGGAGTGTCTGTGGTGTGTCTGATATGCAGCCGACACGACACAGCCCAGATTTTTGGTGTCCGTGCTTCCTAGCTCGACAAAGAGAGGAAATGATGTAATATTTGTGGTCATCTTTTGTTGCAGTAATTGGCACTATTTAGAACCTAAATTAACAAAAAGATTACGAACACAACTTGCAATTTATCGAGTTAACGAATCAAAAGACAGACAGGACAAACTTACCGAAGGAGAAGGCGATCTAGTTGACCTCCCAAGGAAAGAAGCAGCTCCTCCACCGCCGCCATTGCTACTCCCAATCTGGAACAACAAAATCCAGCACTATAAGTTCAAATTCTCGATCGAAACCAAAGAAACATTCCGAACTCACCGAAGGCGAGGGCGATCTCGCCGCTCTCCCCAAGAAGCTCACTCCGCCGCCGCCGCCGCCGCCGCCATTGCTTCTCCTCCCCATGAAAGTGACGTCGGCCCCCCTCCGACCGTCCACCGCCATCGGCATCTCCTCCTCCTCCTCCTCCTCCTCGTCGTCGTCGTCGTCGTCGTCGGTGGCCTGGGACGCCATGACCTGCGCGAGGCGGGCGTTGGCGGCCCTGGCGGCGAGGTTCTGGGTGCGCTTGACGGAGGAGAGGCCGAAGGCGGCGGCGGAGAAGGAGGAGCGGTGGTGGAGGGGGGACATGGTCGGGGAGGTGGAGCCGGTGCTGTCGGAGCCGCCGCTCCGCTGGCGGGAGTATGTGGGGCTTCCGGCCCTCCGCCTTTCCATCTGTGGCCGTCGGATTCGGATCGGACGGCGGAGATGGGGAAGAGGAGGAGGACTGTTGGGATCTTTGATGAGAGAGAGAGCTGGGATCTAGGCGGGGGTGGGGAAACTCAGGAAGCGTGTAATCGGATATGGTGATGAGTTGTCTGCTGAGGATTGCTGTGGGGTGCTGGAACAGCAAACAGCTCCCTTCTTACGTAATTTAGGATGGTATTGGTTTCTTTTGGTATCCACCTTGTCTTTTTACAAATTTACCAAATTCTAACCCCTTGCAACTTGCTTACATTGATTGTTGCAGTAAATATCTTAAAGACTTTTTTTATTAACAACTAAATATCATACTATTAGCAACTTGCTCTATTGGTTATTGCAGTAAGAAGACTAACATAATTCTACGACAAAATATTTTTAAAAAAAGTACATTTCTTACTCATTTCAATATTTTTGTGTAATTTATAAAATAGAAGAATAACATATTTTAAGAATAAAATGGCTTTAAAAATATATTTTTTATTAGTTTGATTCAAAATTGATGTCCTAGCTAATAAAAGATAATAAGTTACTTAAAATCTGATAGTTCAGAACAACATAGAATTTATAATTTCTTTTTCTACTCCTATTTAGTTATGTCACTTTTGATTTAATAGTTTTATGGTAACATTTTTTATATTAGTTTTTTATTTTTATTTGGGAAGAAGAAGAAGAGAGGAGAGGGTGAAAAAGTGGATGCATATAGGTTTGAAAAAAAGAAGTAGAATTAAAATGAGAGAGAGAGAAATATGAGAAATAAGTGTTTGGTTATAGATTTTAAGATGGAAGAAAAGAAAAGTAAAGAGAGAGAGAGAGAGAGAGAGAGAGAGGTGTCAAACTAATAACTAATATATTTAGCAATTCAATAAAAAAAATATTTACTACAATTATTTGAGGGACTTTTAAGTAAGCAATAAATTTTAGACAACTTACGTTGAAATAAGTAGATGTTAGGGACCCATTTACAAAACATAGCAAACAAAACTTTTCAAGAACAACAAAACAAAGGGCGTTTGTGGAACAACATGCCACATGGCGGTTAGGCAGGTCGGAGCAGCAATGATTTTGGTGACACGTGGCCTACCAGCTGTTATTTCGTATTTGTTTGATGTAGTTATTATTGCTTGATCGATGACGTCGTCGTGATCTTGTTGATGATTTGAACTCGGATAAAACAGATGGTTATCAGTAATGGACCGGACGGTCCGAAATCCGGTTCGACTTGACTTGACACGATCAAATTCGGACTGGATCGAATTGGACGAGTCAACAGGCCGGTCCGGTCAGGTCTAATACTGCAACGGATTTGGATTTGAATTTGAATTTTTTGTCCGTAGGCTCGGTTCGGTCCTTACTTCATATTGGATCCGAACTGGATTTAGTTATTCAAGTTCGATCGGTCCAGTCCAACCCATTAAAACTTCGGTCAATATAAATAAATATGTAGATTAAAAGTTATATTTGTACAAGAGAAGGGCCATGTGAAACCAGGACACCTCCAGTTAACCACAGGATGATTAGACTTCTTCAGCTAACCATTAGATCCACTTAATTTTGTTTTAGGAATGCATATAAATATAAAACTTTAATATATATATATATATATATATATATATATATATATATATATATATATAATTGGACAATACGTGGGTCGGGCCGAATTTAGTCCCGGATCCAGTCCGGTCCGAAGCTACCCGGATCTGCGTCTGGGATGAGTCTAGAGGTTACATTTAAAAGCCCGGGCCGACCCTGCTCTTCTTCGGTCTAAGCCCGACCAAGCTTAGGTCCGGTCAAACCTAGTCAACACTAGGCCCGGCCTGATTGACACCTTGAGATTATTCCTATGTTTGTTTAGGTTAAAAAAATATATTCCTATGTTTGTTTAGGTTAAAAAAATATATTTTCAGAAATTAAGAATATTTGGGTAAATAATTTATCCATAAAATATGAAAATTCTACCCCTTAAGAATATGTAGGTATATTTTATTTTACTAAATTATTTTTGTTTTTTATAATTATTTTTGTTTTTTTCATTTTTTAAATCTTTTTCATTTCCTTAAGATTTTTTTCTTTTTCATTTTTTTATTTTTTGTAAGAATTTTTCTTTTTTCCAGTTTTTTATTTTCCCCATTTTTAAAGAATGTTTTATGTTTTTTAAAAAGATTTTTTGCTGTTTTTTTTGTTTTGTTTTTTGTTTTTCTTAGTTTTTTTATATCTTTTTTTCTAAGGTTTTTTAATTCTTTTTTCAAAAAAAAATTCCGAGAATATTTTTATAGTCACAAAATATGAGAATATAATTTTTTTATGGAATTTAATTACTTGAAATTTAATTTTCGGAATTATATAATTTTTGGCTATATAGTATTTTCCGTACCTAACGTCACCTAAAAAAAAAAACCCAAAACGTTTTTCCAAAACGTTATTCCAATTGGCCTTTTTATTATTTAGGAAAAAAACATTTTGGATGGACATTTAAAAGAAAAAAAAACAATTTTGAAGTCTATTCATGGTCCAAGGGTTGTGGCCTAGTGGTTACAACAGGGGGTTCCTGTGGAGGAGACCACGGTTCGAGCCCCCCGGACGTCGGTTCGGTGGCTTTGTGTGTCACGCCCCAGTCCCAAAATACGTAGGACCAGGAATACGTGACACGCCAGCTACGCATTCGACCAGACTCTGGTCTGACTCGAATACGTATAAGCTGTAAATTATAAAGGGCACTAACTAGATATCTCATAAATGTAAACCTCTATGTCTCAATCCACAATGCACAGCGGTATACAAGAAAGAGCTATATGTGCTAGAGTCGGCCGTCCAATAACACACAAACTCGAATAGACTCGAGAAGAGATGAGTCTACAAAACTAGGCTACAACAGCAGATGAATAATCAATATAAATAACCATAATGCCGGTAGAAATGATGTGAGTACCTGGTACAATGCCCGCAAGACATGCAACTCTATCAACAACTCCAAATGCTCCGTAATCATCTATGCTGCAAAACTGGCAGGGAACCAGGTCCTCAGAGGGACGTAACAAGGTACAAAAATACAGCAATGTCAAGTAAACAGAAAAGTACAAGTGCAACGACAGGGTACTCTATCATAACCAAACAAGTGAGACACAGTTTGAAGACAATGTTCGACGCGTGGGCTATCTAAAATAAAACTGTAGATCCGAACACAGAGACACACGGGGTGTACCGTAGCTCCGAGCACAGAGTCACATGGGTGATACAACTACACTAGATACAGGATCACTACAGAATCAGTACATGTACATATATAAGCGCGTGTAGAGGAGCCCAAACATCTAGTAACTGTCTTCCCCATCCCAAGCGGTCAACGATGGTGCTCTGAACCTGAACCTCTATCTAACAGTCTCGACGCATAGAAATAACTCAACAGACGCGACCCTAAGGTCGTCCCAGTCTCTGGTCATGATGTCAGTATCAGGATACAGGAATCTGGCACGATCACAGTGTATGAGTGTGTCCTGGGGTGTCGATGTACTCAGGTATGTGCATCGAGGTACTATGAAGCATCTAACAAATATTCTAAGATATTACGACGAACGTCTGTACCCGGTTGTGATCCTGTAAACCCCCTAATTTTCAAGAATTTTTAAATTTGGATTTTTCATAATTTTCTGAAATTTTTTGGGATTTTTCTGTAATTAAACTAAGGTATTTTAATTAGTAAATAATTTTTAAATAATGTTAAATAATATTAAAATATTTGAAAATAATATTTTATGGTGTAAAATAAAAAATTGGACATAGGATAATTTTTCGAGAATTTATTGGACCCCGAAAATATTTTTAAAGCCCTAAAAACTATTGTTTAAATTAAACCAAATTGAACCATAATAAACCTGATTTATTTGGCCTGAACCGAACCAAACCGGTCGGTCTGCCCGAACCGACCCAACCCACCTTAGCGGGTCGGATCCGGGTCAGACCCGACCTGCTGAGAACCAAACCCGACCCGCCTGGATCCCTAACCCCCAACCAGTCACCTACCCGACGATTCCCCTTCGGCGGCCGTTTCCCCCGCCGTGGCCGCCGGCAACCCCCCAGCTTCACCTCCCCTAACCCCCAGCCTCTTCCTCTTCCACTTCCGGCCAACCTCCGGCCGTTCCCCTCCCCTATTCCCTCTATAAAACCCTAGCCGTCCGCCTAGGTTTTTTCCCCTTTCCCTTGCTTCTCCGGCGAGAACCCGACTCCGGCCGGCACTGCCGCGTCCCACGCCGCCCTCGAACCAGCCGTTACCAGCCCCCGAGCACCCCGCAGAGCCCTCGTCGGCCTCCTCTCTCCGCCACCTTCCCTCTCCCACTCGGCCCGCTCTCCTCCGACCAAGGCCAGCCCGCCCCAGCCGAGCCCGACACCTCCATAAGCCGCAGCACCCGCCGCAGTCTCCACCAGTGAGCTCCGACCGAGCCGCCTCCCTCCGGCGATGTCCCAGCAGCCTCCGGCGAAGCTCCGGCCTACTCCGGTGGTCGAAGCCCAGAACCCTAACCCTAGCTCGGCCGGACACAGTGTCTCGTGTCGACATGCGAGGACACGAGAAACCTAGTTTACGGAGCCCTGTTCAGGTATTCTTTTCTCTCTTCTCATAGCTCTGTTTCTCGTTCCGTCAGTTGTGACACGTAGCCTGCGTGACCCCCTCGGTGCCCGTGCAAACCGCTCGGTGCATCGCGTCCTGTGGTGATCGCGAACCGCGATCCAAAAAAGGAAAACTAACGCCCCATTTCACCCCAGAACTGAGTACGCCCCGCCAAACGGAACGACTTGGTCCCGTGCGGTCTTCATCGATACGTGCGCGTCGTTGATACGGACGTGCGAGATTTCGCAGAAGTTGATTCGGATGTACGTGCACACCGAAATTAATGCGTATCCGCCGACAACGCCCTGTATCCGTCCTTTCTGGTTCTCGCTGTAACTTAGTGTACACACATCAGATCGAGATGAAACTTGCGCCATCGGACTCGTAGCAATACGCTGGTCCTGTGACCCAAGTTTGGTTCAATTCTGAGAACGTTGACAAAATCGCGTATCGTGGGCCCCATAGGCTCCACTTGACGGGCGATTTTGTGAACGACTCATCGGAATCTATTTCTGGAAGTTCCGTTGGGTTCGTATCATCATTCCTGACCTGTTGACACTAAGTTTGACAGATTTGTAGACCTTTGACCCTGACACGTTTTTTGGTGCAAAGCGGCCCACATATGGACCCCGCTTTGACCTGAAAATATCATTTTCGCCCCTGTGTCCAAATTGGACTCAAGGACAGGCGTTTCTAGCTGATTGATATTTTCTGAATCTAATGGTGATATTTATTTCAGCAATCGGAGTACTGCCTGCAAATCCCGCTGAAGTCAGAGCCACAATTGGAGCCAGAATCCCAGGCAAGTGTACGTTGCCAACTTGCAGTCTTTGATACATATTACTTGGACTTAATTATAAATTGTTGTACATGCTTAAATCTAGGACCGTGTGACTTACTTAGCATCCGATTAATATTCGGGTGCCAATCCCGTACGCGGAGTTGTGTACGTCATCTAGAGATGGACATTCGTGACCCTTTATATTCTCGTACTTGCCATATCAAGTACGTTATACCCAGGACACCTGACACGAATCATGAGACAGAATCTTCCTGAAATATTTAAGGTGATTCTGTATAGGATACAGATTTTATGACATAGAAATTATATTCCTAGACATTATATGACTTGCTGCATTAGTTTTGATCTTGCGTGTCATGGACATGAGACGTGTGATTACATTGGGTGGAGAGAGACACACAGGCTACAGGATGATTTCATATATATATAAAATTCATAGTAAACACATAGTAAAACACATAGTATAACTGCTACCGGCTCCCCGACACAGAGCTTGTAGTGGTATCAGCCTAAGTTCTAGTGATGCTCTCAACTTGCATTTCATATAGATGGTTATATAGTTACTCTATTGTTTCATTTATTGTTGCACTGTATTTATTTTGGATTGTATTATCTGTACCTTGCTATGCCCCCTGAGGACCTGGATCCGGATTATGTCCCCAGGATTAGCAGACGAGGTTTATCCAGAGATATACGGAACATGAGCACTTCTCAGAACAGTACCAGTACCTGAGGACAAGGTGATCGCTGATGACTTCTCCTGAACATCTGCTTCTCTATACTCAGTTATTATGGCAAATAAACTCTTTTATTCCTGTTTAAATGAACATTTGTAACAGACTTAATATCGGGTTGTTTCCCGATTTTATTTACTTGTGACTGGATGTTGTTTAATACTTTTTGTTGATATTGCTGTGTTTATTATGTGGATGAGATTAGTAAACCCTGATAGTTGTAATACAGCTTAAGTATGCCCCGATGGATCCATTAAATTAGATTTGTCCATCGGTGCGTGCTGCTGGCCATTGCCACGTGTCCAGTTCCTCGATATTTTGGAACTGGGGTGTGACATAGTTTTTGTGGTGGCCCATGCAGGCCTACGACTAAATTGTTCGGTTTCAACTTAGGGACCGAACAGGCCTGCAATAAAATAAGATTTTAGGATCTCATCCACTTGCTTGAAATGTTCTTGATATCTATATCGTATTCGAATTAATTTTTGACTTGCATCTTGCCTTGATTCCTGTGCGCCTCTTATATGTTATTTTTGATGCAGAGTAATGGATCCAAGAAGCGAAGACGAGAATCCCTTGAGTACACCACACGATGCTGTGGTTACTTATGATGAAGGAGTGACACCCGAAGACCGAGGACAATCTTCTCAAAGCAATCAAGCGGGCCAGCATAATTCAAGGTTCCGGCGTGACGACATCCCACCTCCGCCACAGTTCACTCCACAGATGCCTGTCTTTCCACCAGGGCAAGCCATGGACGGGCAGCAGATATTTCAAATGATCTACGCAATGATGTAAGCCCAACAACAAATTCATCAAGAGACTCAGCGTCACGAGGCAGAGTATTTGAGGATGTCACGCCCCAGTCCCAAAATGTAAGGAACTAGGCCACGTGGCATTGGCCAGCTGACATGTCACTAAGGGTTTAATCCATTTTTATGGATCCAAAGGAACGTGCTACGCTGTCCTAAAATACTACAAGTCTAGTACAGGCAAGTCTATCTCATCCACAAAAATGTTGAGAAATAGTGCTGAATATATATAATGCTGAGTCTGAAAATGTCATATACACATCTTGTGGGAACAAACCCACTACAAAATATAATAATAATACAGAAAACAGGATAGACTAAGTATCGTCTATCTAGCAAAACATCTCCATCGCCCAGAGAGCATCTCCTAGAATCAGGTAGATTCTGATGGTGTCTCTTCTAGTTCTTCCTCGGTGGCATGCCTAGTCTCCTGTCCTGGACCATACACCGTGGGGTAGTAGGCCTCGTCTAAATCTGGAAGGAAACTAGGTCCTCAGTGGGACATAACAAGATACAGAAAAATAACATGCCAGGTATGAAAATACTGAATAAATAAATAAATACATGGTGCTAACCATCTAAGTGAAATACAAGTAAAGACCTTGTAGTACGCATGGGAATGTGTAGGTTTGACATATGCTGACTTAATTCACCAATCGTGTTGACTGGCTAGTATATGTGTAAGCCCCTGATTTTTCAAAAAAAATATTAAAATTAGGATTTTTCACAATTTTTTGGAAATTTTTGGGAATTTTCTAAAATTAAAACCAGAGTTTTCAAATATTACATGATTTTTAATTGATAATAAACAACATTAAAATATTATGAAAATAATATTTTTGGGTGTAAAATGGAAAATTGGACTTAGGATAATTTTTTTGGAATTTATTGGACCCCGGACCTATTTTTAAATCACCTAAAACTATTTATTTATTTATTTGTTAATTAATTAATTATTAATTATTATTATTATTATTATTATTACTATTATTTTCTTTTTATTTTTCGGCCTATCCGGTCCAGCCCGGCCTGCGGCCCAACCCGCGGCCCAAACCCTAACGGGTCGGGTCCGCCTGAACCCGACCCGTGACCCAGCCCCCCCTTCCCCCCCCCCCGCGTGACCCGCTCCGGCCCCGCGTCCACCGGCTCCCCGCTCCGCTTCCGGCGCCGCCGCCCGCGGCCGCCGCGCCATGCCACCCTCTCCCCGCCTGTCTCGGCCTCCCCAACCGCCTCCCCGCCTTTATAACCACCTCCCTCCCCCATCCTTCGATCCCCTCAGCCACCGGAACCCTAGCCCTAACTCCGCCCCGCTCCGCCGTGAGCCACCCGCCGTCCTCCTCTCCCCCAGCTCCGCCGCCGCCGTCTCTCCTCCTCCCTCTCCCCTCGCCGTGCCAGCCGCCCTCGACAACCCAGTCCAGCGCCTCCCTCTCCCCTCCATTTCCCTCGCCTGAGCCGCCCCGGCGCCGCCCGGCCGCCAACGGCTCTGCCCCACCCCGCCGTGCAGCGCCCTAGCCCGGCCGGCCGTTTCCCCGCCGCAGAACCGCCGTGAACCGCCTGAAGTTCAAAACCCTAATCCCCTTTGTGTCGGACACGGCAGTGGACACAAGACTCGAGGCACGGACACGGAAACCCTAGTTTTTGGAGCCCTGTTCAGGTACTCATAACTTTCTCCTCGCTGCCCCCGTTTTCAATTCCGTAAATTGGGTTGCGAAGCCTGTATGACCCTCTCGGTGCCCGGACAAACCGCTCGGGGCATCGTGTCCTGTGGTGGTCGCACACCACGATCCAAAAACAGAAAAAAAACATTGACCCGATTCACCCCGGAACTGAGTACGCCCCGCCAAACGGAACGACTTGATCGCGTGCGGTCTTCACAGATACGTGCGCATCGTCGATACGGACGTGTGAGAATTCGCGGAAGCTGATTCGGGTGTGCGTGCACACCGGAATCAACGCGTATCCGCAGACATCGCCCCGTATCCGACTTTTCTGCAATTCGCCCTAACTTCCTGTACGTACGTCGGATCGAGACAAAACTTGCGCCATCGGACTCATAGCGATACGCTGGTCCTGTGGGTCAAGTTTGATTCAATTCTGAGAACGTTGACGAAATCGCGTGTCGTGGGCCCCACAGGCCCCGCTCGACGGGCGATTTTGTGATCGGCTCATCGGAATTCAATTCTGAAAGTTCCGTTGGGTTCGTATCAGCGTTCCTGACCTGTTGACATTAAGTTGGTGCATTTGGAGACCGTTGACCCGGACACGTTTTTCGGTGCAAAGTGGGCCCACCGGCGGACCCCGTTTTGATCCGAAACTGTCGTTTTTGCCCTTGTCTCCAAATTGGACCCAAGGACATGCGTTTCTAGCTATTTGACATCTTCTGAGCATGATGGTAATGTCTATTTCAGCTTTTGGACTCACCTCTGGAAATTTCCCTGAGTACAATTAACTGGATCTAAATAACAGGCAAGTACCTACACTTCAAGTTTAATCTTTATATTGTGATAATTAATTCCCTGCTTTACTAGTACCATTGATGATTACACGTAGTGTTAGAAAACTGGATTTCATGTCTTGAATACTGGAGTTCATGTCTTGCTTTTCGTGTCGGATGGGAGAATACTAGAAGGCATGTAGTTTACCCTTCCCCCTACCGTGTTTAATAGCTGTTGGTGACACGACTGTACCCTCAGCCGGATCTCGATTGTTTATGTTTAATAGCCGTCTATGACGGCCGAATTAGCCTTATAAACCCCTATATGCCAACTATGTATTCTAAAACAAACACAAGTTCACACAGATAGTTTCTGGATCTTGTTATAGTTCTTGCTGACTGTAGTAGTTTCATTTCCTGTCTCATTTATTTCTGCTTTCTCATATTCCTGTTTATAGCATTAACTCTGAGATATTGTGTTTCTTTTATACATATTCTCAATATGATACTCAATCTAATTGTCATAAATATTTAGTTTAAATCTTGTTGTGCACTGTGTACTTTGCTCCTTTCCTGACTGGATCCGTTGCTTTAGGCGATGATGAGAACCTTGCCCCCACCTATTATGGCCCCTATGAGGCAGCAGGTGATACAGTTACAGAGCCGGTTCCCACACAGGAGACTACTCCTGCAGAGTAGTTAGCTTTAGTTATTTGTTTTCCTTTCATCTTAGTAATCGGGTTTGTCCCCGATTTAACTTCTGGTTTTGTAATAACTCTGGATCTGATTGTCACTTTCTGGTTATAAAATCTCAGCATTTCCTTTCATTTCCTTGTCTGTTTAATTACTGTGAATGATCTAGTGTTAATTTAACTGTGGAGATGCCCTAGACAGCGTACTACCGCCGACACTGCGGCGTAGGCTGGACGTACCCACGCACTCGTGCCCGAATTTTTGGGTGCGGGTCGTGACAATATGTGTCATATGCCCCCGGACACACGGGTAGCTCTGCAATCGACCATCTCCGAGGAGCATGGTACGAATGATAAAAAGACTTATGGAGGGGGTGTCCCATATGTCACGACCCGCACCCGGAAATTCGGGCACGGGTGCGTGGGTACGTCCAGCCTACGCCGCAGTGTCGACGGTAGTACGCTGTCTAGGGCATCTCCACAGTTAAATTAACACTAGCTCATTCACAGTAATTAAACAGACAAGGAAATAAAAGGAAATGCTGAGATTTTATAACCAGAAAGTGACAATCAGATCCAGAGTTATTACAAAACCAGAAGTTAAATCGGGGACAAACCCGATTACTAAGATGAAAGGAAAACAAATAACTAATGCTAACTACTCTGCAGGAGTAGTCTCCTGTGCGGGAACCGGCTCTGCAACTGTATCACCTGCTATCTCATAGGGGCCATAATAGGTGGGGGCAAGGTTCTCATCATCGCCTAAAGCAACGGATCCAGTCAGGAAAGGAGCAAAGTACACAGTGCACAACAAGATTAAACTAAATATTTATGACAATTAGTTTGAGTATCATATTGAGAATATGTATAAAAGAAACACAATATCTCAGAGTTAATGCTATAAACAGGAATATGAGAAAACAGAAATAAATGAGACAGGAAATGAAACTACTATAGTCAGCAAGAACTATAACAAGACCAGAAACTATCTGTGTGAACTTGTGTTTATTTTAGAATACATAGTTGGCATGTAGGGGTTTAAGGTTCTTATCCGGCCGTCATAGACGGCTATTAAACAGGAATAATCGAGATCCGGCTGAGGGTACAGTCGCGTACCAACAGCTATTAAACATGGCAGGGGAAAGGGTAAACTATATGCCTTCTAGTATTCTCCCACCCGACATGAAAAACAAGACATGAACTCCAATATTCAAGACATGAATCCAGTATTCCTAACACTAGGTGTAATCATCAAGGGAACTAGTAAAGCAGGGAATTAATTATCACAATATAAAGTTTTAACTTGAAGTGCAGGTACTTGCCTGTTGTTTGGATCCAAATATAGTTTGTATCTCAGGGAAATTTCCAGAAATGAGTCCAAATGCTGAAATAAATATTACCATCATGCTCAGAAGATGTCAAATAGCTAGAAACGCCTGTCCTTGGGTCCAATTTGGAGACAAGGGCAAAAAACGGCAGTTCGGGTCAAAACGGGGTCCGCCGGTGGGCCCGCTTTGCACCGACAAACGTGTCAGGGTCAAAAGTCTCCAAATGCACCAAACTTAGTGTCAACAGGTCAGGAACGATGATACGAACCCAATGGAACTTTCAGATTTGGATTCCGATGAGCCGATCATAAAATCGCCCGTCAAGCGGGGCCTGTGGGGCCCACGACACGCGATTTCGTCAACGTTCTCAGAATCGAACCAAACTTGACCCACAGGACCAGCGTATTGCTACGAGTCCGATGGTGCAAGTTTTGTCTCGATCCGACGAGTGTACAAGAAGTTAGGGCAAATTGTAGAAGAGTCGGATACGGGGCGATGTCCGCGGATACGCGTTGATTTCGGTGTGCACGCACACCCGAATCAGCTTCCGCGAAATCTCACACGTCCGTATCGACGGTGCGCACGTATCTGTGAAGACCGCACGCGACCAAGTCATCCCGTTTGGCGGGGCGTACTCAGTTCTGGGGTAAAACAGGGTTTGATTTTTTCCTGTTTTTGGATCACGGTGTGCGATCACCACAGGACGCGATGCCCCGAGCGGTTTATCCGGGCACCGAGAGGGTCATACAGGCTTCGCAACACAATTTACGAAATTAGAAACGGGGTTACGAGCAGAAAGATATGAGTACCTGAACAGGGCTCGAAACCGGGGCTGGAATCGTGTCCGACACGACACAGGACACAGTGTCCTGTGTCCACCGCCGTGTCCGATCGAGAGAATTAGGGTTAGGGTTTCTCTCAGGTGGCCGGAGGAGGCGGCTCGGGCGGCTCTGGGGCGGAGGGAGGCCGAGGGCGGCTTCGCCGGGGGAGCGGGCGTGCGGGGATGGCCGGCAGCGGCTGCCGGAGGCGGAGGCGGCGGAGGATAATGGAGGAGGAGGCTCTGGGAAGGAGGTGCTGGGTAGTCGGGGACGGAGGAGGAAGGAGAGGGGAGAAGGGGAGAAGCTCAGGCGCGGAGGAGCTCAGGCGCGGCGGCTGGGTGGGGAGTCCGGGCGGAGGCTAGGGGATTAGGGTTCCGGCGGGGAGGGATTTGCCGGAGAAGAGAGGGCTGGGGGAATTTTATAAGGGAGGAGCGGCGTCGGGGGCCGAGGGAGGCGGGGCTGGGGTCGGGGTCAGGCGCAGCGGGCGGGGGCGCGTGGCCGGCGTGGCGCGGCGGCCGCGGGAGGCGGCGGCGGACGCGGCGGCGACCGGATCGTGCGGGTGACCGGGGGGGAGCGGGCTAGCGGGTGCGGGTCGGGTTCGGGTGGACCCGACCCGACCCGTTAGAGGGCTGGGCCTATTGGGTTTGGGCCGCGGGCCTGGCCGGGCCGGATATATATTAAATAATAATAATAATAATAATAATAATAATAATAATAATAATAATTCAATAAATAAATAAATAGTTTTTAGGCATTTAAAAATATGTCTGAGGCCCAATAAATTACAGAAAAATTACCCTAAGTCCAGTTTTTTATTTTACACCCAAAAATATTATTTTCATGATATTTTAATATTGTTTATTAATAATTAAAAATTATTTAATATTTGAAAATCCTGATTTTAATTTCAGAAAATTCCCAGAAAATTCCAGAAAATTGTGAAAAATCCTAATTTTAATATTTTTGAAAAATCAGGGGCTTACATTCTACCCAACTTATAAAATTTTGTCCTCGAAATTTAAATTATGGCAGGGTTCTCTCTGTCCAAACTCACTTGATTATAGTCTAACGGGTTTCTCTCAAGTGGACATTGCGGTCGCTACCCAACTTAGAATTTTACCCATATCCTCTAAGGCTGTACAACTAGTAAGGCTAGGTCTCAACTTAATAAATCATGGTATTGAATCTTTAAGTCTTTAACACAAACACACCACCTATGGTATTCCCTTAGTCATAGAGGTTATCATCAATTCGACCGGTCTGAGGGGTACATCTAGCACTACAAATCAAACTTATACCAAACACAGGATTTTGTCTTTCCGAAATAAGGGAAGACGAGGATCAAATAATAAAGAATTTAAGGGCGAGGTGGTAGAACAGAGGTATAGGGATCAAGGCATTTAAGGAATTCTAATAGGAATTGTCAGGCGGTTATGGATTGAGATTCTATTCTGGTAATCATTTATTCGCATGCTCGTATTAGTACAGTTATGTAACTGATACGATATGCTCGAACGTATTTAGGGGCAAGTATACTAGTCAAATATATATCTCAATCCACGTAAAGTAGTCGTGTGAAGTACGAATCAAAATGCACTAAGGTTGATCAGACCGTAGTACACTGATTCTGAATAGACGCTTGTATTAGTGGGGTTGATCAGACCTCAATAATACAGGTGTCATGAACAAGCCCGATAAAGAGCAAGATTGCAAAACTAGGCTATAAAATAGCAGCATAAGTCAAGTTCAGCAAAATTAAGTGCGCTAGATGATGATGAAAAGGAGGTACAAATTATTGAAGTTCACAAAATAACACAAAATAAGCATAATAGCAAAAGTCTCTAAAATCTCTACAGTTATCAATTTAAAAGCATACCAGGTTAAAGTTCAAAATTACTAGGTTGGGGCTGAGTTCACGAACCAATAGGCACGAAAACAATACTAGAAAAGGTATCTACGAATCACTTACGCGCATTAGCTGCTTCCAGAGTCTGCGCGTTCTCCACTGTCATCATGTAAGCTTGTCCGCATCCTGGAGCAGCGGGACAGTCCCTCACTTGATGTTCTCTTGATCCACAATATAGACAGGCACCCAGTCTCTTTCTACAAACTTGCCAGGTGTGACCTTGTTTTTGGCAAAAGTTACAAGCAGCAGCTTGTTGGTTCTGTCCTTGAGCCTGGTGTTGGGGTGCTGGAGCTCGAGGGAGAGGACGCTGAGTTTGCTGCGGGGCCCTCTGCTGTTGTTGTTGTTGAAATGGACGTTTGTTGGGTCCCAAATTTTCGGTATCTCTCTCTCGCTTTAGTTTATGCCCCATGTCTCTCTCAACGCCTTGTGCCACGCTCAAGATTTCCTCGTAGGTGCGAGCTCGGCTAGTGGTGACAGCAAGGCGAATATCCGGAGACAGCCCCTTCTTGAATCTATGGGCTCTGTCCTCCGGGGTATGAACCATGTACTCCGCAAAGTGGCTCAACCTGCTAAATTTAGCAGTGTACTCATCAACAGATAGGTTACCTTGTTCCAGTCTCTCGAATTGGCTTTCGAGAGCTTCCCGAGCCACTTCGGGGTAGAATTTCTCCTTGAATAGCCTCTTGAAGTCCTCCCAGGTGAGGTCAGGAGCAGATAGTTGGGGTTCATCTCTGAACCAGGTCCGAGCTATGTCGAACAGTTGCAGGCTTGCGGACTCCACTTTGAGATCATCAGGGACCCGAGCAGTCTTCAGGAGTCTCTCGACATTCTCTATCCACTCATCGGCATAGAGAATGCCATCTGTTCCATAGAATTCTGGGGGTCTAAGGTTCTTGAAGTCTTTGGCACTCCCTGGCCTCTTGTGTGGCGACTCCTGGGACCTAAGAGCTTCTGAGAGGTTGGTTCGTAGAAGTGCAGTCTGTTCTTTCTGGGATTCTACGAGTCCCTGGAACACTCCGAGTAGCTGTGCCCCATCTAGAGTAACTGCTGGAGTAGATAGAGGCGGCGGGAGTGCAAGAGTTTCGGGCACATTCTGCTCAGCTGGTTCTGATGTGCCTCCTACTATGTTCCTTGTCTGGACCATTCTGAAAGATTAAGGGATAGGAAGATCAGAATAGATTACTTGGAAATCAAGGGTGATAGAAAAATTGACTAGGACCGATATCAAGATTGGAAGTAAAGATCCTATTCTGTGAATGAGCTTTTATCCTAAAATTCTCAATCTTGTTGCAGGCCGGTTCAGTCCTTAAGTTGGAACCGAACAATTTAGTCGTTTGACCTGCATGGGCCACCACAAAAACGTGTCACGACCCGCACCCGAAAATTCGAGCACGAGTGCGTGGGTACGTCCAGCCTACGCCGCAGTGTCGGCGGTAGTACGCTGTCTAGGGCATCTCCACAGTTAAATTAACACTAGCTCATTCACAGTAATTAAACAGACAAGGAAATGAAAGGAAATACTGAGATTTTATAACCAGAAAGTGACAATCAGATCCAGAGTTATTACAAAACCAGAAGTTAAATCGGGGACAAACCCGATTACTAAGATGAAAGGAAAACAAATAACTAATGCTAACTACTCTGCAGGAGTAGTCTCTTGTGCGGGAACCGGCTCTGCAACTGTATCACCTGCTACCTCATAGGGGCCATAATAGGTGGGGGCAAGGTTCTCATCATCGCCTAAAGCAACGGATCCAGTCAGGAAAGGAGCAAAGTACACAGTGCACAACAAGATTAAACTAAATATTTATGACAATTAGTTTGAGTATCATATTGAGAATATGTATAAAAGAAACACAATATCTCAGAGTTAATGCTAACAGAAATATGAGAAAACATAAATAAATGAGACAGGAAATGAAACTACTACAGTCAGCAAGAACTATAACAAGACCAGAAACTATCTGTGTGAACTTGTGTTTATTTTAGAATACATAGTTGGCATGTAGGGGTTTAAGGTTCTTATCCGGCCGTCATAGACGGCTATTAAACAGGAATAATCGAGATCCGGCTGAGGGTACAGTCGCGTACCAACAGCTATTAAACATGGCAGGGGAAAGGGTAAACTACATGCCTTCTAGTATTCTCCCACCCGACATGAAAAACAAGACATGAACTCCAATATTCAAGACATGAATCCATTATTCCTAATACTAGGTGTAATCATCAAGGGAACTAGTAAAGCAGGGAATTAATTAACACAATATAAAGTTTTAACTTGAAGTGCAGGTACTTGCCTGTTGTTTGGATCCAAATATAGTTTGTATCTCAGGGAAATTTCTAGAAATGAGTCCAAATGCTGAAATAAACATTACCATCATGCTCAGAAGATGTCAAATAGCTAAAAATGCCTGTCCTTGGGTCCAATTTGGAGACAAGGGCAAAAAACGGTAGTTTCGGGTCAAAACGGGGTCCGCCGGTGGGCCCGCTTTGCACCGAAAAATGCGTCAGGGTCAAAAGTCTCCAAATGCACCAAATTTAGTGTCAACAGGTCAGGAACGATGATACGAACCCAATGGAACTTCCAGATTTGGATTCCGATGAGCCGATCACAAAATTGCCCGTCGAGCGGGGCCTGTGGGTCCCACGACACGCGATTTCGTCAACGTTCTCAGAATCGAACCAAACTTAACCCACAGGACCAGCGTATTGCTACGAGTCCGATGGTGCAAGTTTCGTCTCGATCCGACGAGTGTACAAGAAGTTAGGGCGAATTACAGAAGAGTCGAATACGGCGCGATGTCCGCGGATACGCGTTGATTTCGGTGTGCACGCACACCCGAATCAGCTTCCGCGAAATCTCACACGTCCGTATCGACGGTGCGCACGTATTTGTGAAGATCGCACACGACCAAGTCATCCCGTTTGGCGGGGCATACTCAGTTCCGGGGTGAAACAGGGTATGGTTTTTTCCTGTTTTTGGATCGCGGTGTGCGATCACTGTCACGACCCGCACCCGGATATTCGGGCACGAGTGCGTGGGCACGCCCAGCCTACGCCGCAGTGTCGGCGGTAGTACGCTGTCTAGGTCATTTTCTGGGATCAATAAATATCTATCTCATCCAAAATAATAAACATGCAAAGATAATCACAGGAATAAGAATGCTAAGATTTTATAAATTAATCTGTGTCAACCAAATCCACATTTAATACAAAGCCAGAAGATAAATCGGGGACAAACCCGATTATATGCTGAAAGGAAATAAATAAGCAGCTACTGCTAACTACTCTGCAGAAGTAGCCTCCTGGGTGGGAACTGGCTCCTCATAAGTGCCACCTGCTAACTCATAGTGGCCATAAATAGGTGGGGGCATAGTTCTCATCATCGCCTAAAACAACGGATCCAGTCAGGAAAGGAGCAAAGTACACAATGCACAACAAGATTAAACTAAATATTTATGACAATTGGAATGATCAGAGTATGCATAATAAAAGATTAACTGGGAATTAATGCTATAAATCAGGGCTATAAGTAAAACATGATTAATTTCTATAAACCAGGAATAAGGGTAAAACAGGAATAAAATGTGACAGGGAATGTAACTATAACCAGGCAACAAGAACTGCAACACGACAAGAACTATTGTGTGTGAACACGTGTATTTAGAATACATAGTTGGCATGTAGGGGTTTATAAGGCTAATTCGGCCATCATAGACGGCTATTAAACATGAACAATTGAGATCCGGCTGAGGGTACAGTCGCGTACCAACAGCTATTAAACATGACAGGGAAAAGGGTAAACTACATGCCTTCTAGTATTCTCCCACCCGACATGAAAACAAGACATGAAAAACCAGTATTCAAGACATGAAATCCAGTGTTCTAATACTACGTGTAACATCCAATGATGCTAGTAGAGCAAGGAAACTAATTATCACAATATAAAGATTAAACTTGAAGTGCAGGTACTTGCTTGTTGTTTGGATCCGATTAATTGCTCTCGGGAAAATTTTCCAGAGATGAGTCTAAAAGCTGAAATAGACATTACCATCATGCTCAAAAGATGTCAAATAGCTAGAAACGCCTGTCCTTGGGTCCAATTTGGAGACAAGGGCAAAAACGGCAGTTTCGGGTCAAAACGGGGTCCGCCGGTGGGCCCGCTTTGCACCAAAAACGTGTCCGTGTCAAAGGTCTCCAATTTCACCAAACTTAGTGTCAACAGGTCAGGAACGCTGATACGAACCCAACGGAACTTCCAGATTTGGATTCCGATGAGCCGAACACAAAATCGCCCGTCGAGCGGGGCCTGTGGGGCCCACGACACGCGATTTTGTCAACGTTCTCAGAATCGAACCAAACTTGACCCACAGGACCAGCGTATCGCTACGAGTCCGATGGTGCAAGTTTTGTCTCGATCTGACGAGTGTACAAGAAGTTAGGGCAAATTACAGAAAAGTCGGATACGGGACGATATCTGCGGATACGCGTTGATTCCGGTGTGCACGTACACCCGAATCAGCTTCTGCGAAATCTCACACATCCGTATCGACGACGCGCACGTATCTGTGAAGACCGCACGCGACCAAGTCATCCCATTTGGCGGGGCGCACTCAGTTCCGGGGTGAAACAGGGTCTGGTTTTTTCTGTTTTTGGATCGCGGTGTGCGATCACCACAGGACGCGATGCCCCGAGCGGTTTGTCCGGGCACCGAGAGGGTCATACAGGCTTCGCAACATAATTTGCGGAATCGAATATGGAGCTACGAGCAAAAAGATACACGCACCTGAACGGGATCCGAAAATCGGGTCTTCACCGTGTCCGTGTCGTGTCCGACACAGAATTTGGGAATTAGGGTTAGGGTTAGGGTTTTCAGGCGGCGGCCGGAGCTCAGGCTGGCCAGGGCGGCTCGCGGCGGGGAGGGACCGGCCAGGGGCTGGGAGGGACCGGCTAGGGCAGCGTGGCGCGGCGTTGACGGCGCGGGGAGGCACGGAGGACAGCGTGGCGAGGCGGCGCAGGGACGCGGCGGAGGACCTGCGGGGGGGGGGGGGAGAAGAGGAGAAAGGGGCTGGGCTGGGCCGACGGAGGCGGCTGGGGACGGTGCTGCGGAGGGGGAGGAGATGGCCGGAGTTTCGAGGTCGCCGGAGCTAGGGTTCAGGCGTAGGGGTAGGGGGAGTGAGGCGGAGGAGAGGGAGAAGGGGAAACTTATAGGTGGCCGGGTGGTTGGGGAGGCCGAGACGGGCGGGCGGTCGAGGGCATGGCCTATCCCGGCGGAGGCGGCGCAGAATCCGGGGTGGTGGCCGAGGGAATCGGTCGCCGGCGACGTCGTGGGGAAGATGGGTTGGGGACCGGGTTCGGGTCGGTGCGGGTTCGGGGTTCGGGCGGACCCGCCCGACCCACTAGGGTGTATGGGCTGGCTGCTGGGCTAATGGGCTCGGCCCACTGGTCGCCGGGCCCAAAACAAAACAATAATAATAAAAACAATAATAAAAAATTAATTAATTAATTACTTAAATAAATAATTAGTTTTAGGTGTTTAAAAATAGGTCTGAGGTCCAATAAATTCCAGAAAAATTATCCTAAGTCCAGTTTTCCATTTTACACTCAAAAATATTATTTTCATAATATTTTAATATTGTTTATTATCAATTAAAAATTATGTAATATTTGAAAACTCTGATTTTAATTATAGAAAATTCCCAAAAAATTCCAGAAAATTGTGAAAAATCCAAGTTTTAATATTTTTGAAAATCAGGGGCTTACAATCTACCCAACTTATAAAAATTTCGTCCTCGAAATTTAAAATTAAGCCATACTCTATTAATCCTTCACGTATATCAATCGCAATCTCCTTGCAAAAATTTAAATCCTAATCATGTCCACTGCAACCACTTCATGATTAAGGTGACTATTGTTCCAATCAGAAATTCAACTTATGGTTATTACTTCTTACTTCCTCAAATTACCCACAGGCAGGTTTTAGATTAAGTCTATATAGCATTTTCAAGATTTGCACATGACTTTGCCTCACGATTTTAATTATCATAATTTCCTCTAGAAGTGATTCGAGTTCAACAATATTCCCATTCAAGATGGTATGCTTCAAAATTTTAAATTTCATTCATCTCCTCAATAATCCCACTAGGTAGTCCAACCACCAATTCGTAATTTGTAATTCAAATCATCAAATTAAAAAAAATGTAGTCCACCCATGTTCAAGTCTGAAATTCTATAGTTTTATCTTCTAAATTCAAATTGATGATTTTACCTTCATTATTCAAAATTTAAATCATGTACCTAAGGTACAACTATTGGGTCCTCGATATTAATTCATTAATCATTTTAGTCACTCCTCTAAATTTTCAAAATTATAATGGCTTGCTACTTCCAATCTAACCTTACTCGGTCACGATCCAAAAGACATTCCTCTCGAGTTGACGAATACATTGCTACCCAACTTAGAGTTTACCCAATCATCACAAAAGACTATATACCTTAAGAAAATATTCTTTAATATATTTACCTATGTCATTCAATCCTCGAACTTCAACGCCGATCATGATATGTCCTCAATTATGAAAGTTTAATCCTTAAGTATGTGATCGGCCTATGTGGCATATCCAGTACTATCTATGTACTAACTTATACCAGGCACGAGATTTCGTCTTTCCTAAATAAGGGAAGACGAAGATCAATAATAAAGAGTTCAAGGGTGGGGTGATGGAAAAGAAATATCGGGGTCAAGGCGTTTTAAAGTATTCAGGTGGGAATTGTCAAGCGATTGTGGATTGAATCCTATCTCGGTAATTCCTATTCACATGCTCGTATTAATACAGTTATGTAACCTATGTGATATGCTCAGACATGTCTAGGGCAAGTATACTAGTCATCTATATATCTCAATCCACGTAAAGTAATCGTGCGAAGTACGAATCAAAATGCACTAAGGTTGATCAGACCGTAGTACACTGATTCTGAATAGACAATTGTATTAGTGTGTCGACCCACTAATACATATGTCATAAACAAGCTTGATAAAAGGATAAGCTTACAAAACTAGGCTATACTAGCAGCATAAGTCAAGGTGCAATGAATATAAGTATGTTAGATGATGATGAAAGGAGGTACAAATTATTTAAGTTCACAAACAACCTACATTAAGCAAAATAACAAAAGATTCTACAAACTCTACAGTTATCAAATACAAAAGCATACCAGGTTATTAGCAAGTTTCCAAAATTACTAGGTTGGGGCTGAGGTCACGAACCAATAGGCACGAGTTAAACAAAACTAGAAACGGCAGCAAAATCACTTACGCGCATTAGCTGCTCCAAGAGTCTGCACGTTCTCCACGGTTATGCTGGTAGAGCATCTCGTGGTGATCTTGTAGGAACCCCGTCGCTTGCTGATAGATCCTTTACTCTGCACCCAAAAATAAACGATAAAGGTGCACAGGAATCAAGGCAGGATGCAAGTCAAGGAATTAATTCAAATCCGAGATAGATGTCAAGAACGATTCAAGCAAGTGGATGAGATCCTAAACTTATCCTTATCTTATTGCAGGCCTGTTTGGTCCCTGAGTTGAAACCGAACAATTTAGTCGTTGACCTGCATGGGCCACCACAAAAACGTGTCACGACCCGCACCCGGATATTCGGGCACGAGTGCGTGGGCACGCCCAGCCTACGCCGCAGTGTCGGCGGTAGTACGCTGTCTAGGTCATTTTCTGGGATCAATAAATATCTATCTCATCCAAAATAATAAACAGGCAAAGATAATCACAGGAATAAGAATGCTAAGATTTTATAAATTAATCTGTGTCAACCAAATCCACAGTTAATACAAAGCCAGAAGATAAATCGGGGACAAACCCGATTATATGCTGAAAGGAAATAAATAAGCTGCTACTGCTAACTACTCTGCAGAAGTAGCCTCCTGGGTGGGAACTGGCTCCTCATAAGTGCCGCCTGCTAACTCATAGTGGCCATAAATAGGTGGGGGCATAGTTCTCATCATCGCCTAAAACAACGGATCCAGTCAGGAAAGGAGCAAAGTACACAATGCACAACAAGATTAAACTAAATATTTATGACAATTGGAATGATCAGAGTATGCATAATAAAAGATTAACTGGGAATTAATGCTATAAATCAGGGCTATAAGTAAAACATGATTATTTCTATAAACCAGGAATAAGGGTAAAACAGGAATAAAATGTGACAGGGAATGTAACTATAACCAGGCAACAAGAACTGCAACACGACAAGAACTATTGTGTGTGAACACGTGTATTTAGAATACATAGTTGGCCATAGTTGGCATATAGGGGTTTATAAGGATAATCCGGCCAGTCATAGACGGCTATTAAACATGATCAATCGAGATCCGGCTTGTAAACCCCCAGATTTTACAAGAATTTTTAATTGGAATTTTTCGCGATTTTCTGGAATTTTCTGGGAATTTTCTGTAAATAAAATCAAGGTTTTAATTATTAAATGATTTTTAATTATTAATCAATAACATTAAAATATTATGAAAATAATATTTTTTGGTGTAAAATGAAAAACTGGACTTAGGGTAATTTTTCTGAAATTTATTGGACCCCGGACCTATTTTTTAAATCACCTAAAACTATTTGATTAATTAATTAATTTATTATTATTATTATTATTATTAATTCTATTATTAATCCGGCCCAGCCCAACCGCTCCGAGCCCGGCCCAATACCCTAGCGGGTCGGGTCGGGTCCGCCTGAACCCGACCCGCCCGGACCCGAAACCAACCCCCACACTCGTCGTCTCCACCCCCCCCCCCCCCCCCCCCCCCCCCCCCCCGCGTCCGGCGCCGCCACCCGCGGCCGCCGCGCCACGCAGCCAACGCCTCCGCCGCTGCGCCCGATCCCGCGGCCCTAGCCGCCTTGCCCGGGCCTCCCCGACCTCCTCCCTACCCTTTTTAAAGCCCTCCCCCGTCGTTCTCCACCGCCTCCAGCCACCTCTCCTCCGCCACACCTCGACACGCGCCGCCTCCGCTCCGCCGACACCGGCAAGCCCGCCTCCGCCGTCCCAGCGGTCCCCGCAGCCCCAGCCTCCTTCCTCCCTCCCCGCAGCCCACTCCTCCGGCCGTCCCCGCCGCTCCAGCAGCCGCAGCCGAGTAGCCGACCGCCTCCGCGAGCCGCCCGGCGAAGCCCCGGCCTCCCTCCGCCTCAGCTCCGGCGAGGCCTAGCCGCCGGAGCTCCGCCGTCCAAAACCCTAACCCTAGCCCTAATTCTTCTCTGTGTCGGACACGGGACACAGGACACAGTGTCCTGTGTCGTGTCGGACACGATTTTACCCTGGTTTTTCGGTCCCGTTCAGGTGCGTGTATCTTCTTACTCGTAGCTCCGTTTTTATTTTCGCAAATTGTGTTGTGAAGCCTGTATGACCCTCTCGGTGTCCGGACAAACTGTTCGGGGCATCGCGTCCTGTGGTGATCGCACACCGCGATCCAAAAACAGGAAAAACCAGACCCTGTTTCACCCCGGAACTGAGTGCGCCCCGCCAAACGGGACGACTTGGTCGCGTGCGGTCTTCACAGATACGTGCGCATCGTCGATACGGACGTGTGAGAATTTGCGGAAGCTGATTCGGGTGTGCGTGCACACCGAAATCAACGCGTATCCGCGGACATCGTCCCGTATCCGACTTTTCTGTAATTTGCCCTAACTTCTTGTACACTCGTCGGATCGAGACGAAACTTGCGCTATCGGACTCGTAGCGATACGCTGGTCCTGTGGGTCAAGTTTGGTTCGATTCTGAGAACGTTGACGAAATCGCGTGTCGTGGGCCCCATAGGCCCGGCTCGACGGGCGATTTTGTGTTCGGCTCATCGGAATCCAAATCTGGAAGTTCCGTTGAGTTCGTATCAGCGTTCCTGACCTGTTGACACTAAGTTTGGTGAATTTGGAGACCTTTGACCCGAACACGTTTTTTCGGTGCAAAGCGGGCCCACCGGCGGACCCCATTTTGACCCGAAAACTGCCGTTTTTTGCCCTTGTCTCCAAATTGGGACCCAAGGACAGGCGTTTCTAGCTATTTGACATCTTCTGAGCATGATGGTAATATTTATTTCAGTATCAGGGCTCATCTCTGGATTTTCCCCCGAGAGCCAATATTAATCGGATCCAAACAACAGGCAAGTACCTGTACTTCAAGTTAATCTTTATATATTATGATAATTAATTCCCTGCCTTACATGTACCCTTGATGATTACACCTAATGTTAGAAATGCTGGATTTCATGTCTTGAATATTGGAGTTCCTGTCTTGTTTCCATGTCGGGTGGGAGAATACCTAGAAGGCATGTAGTTTACCCTTCCCCTTGTCATGTTTAATAGCTGTTGGTACACGACTGTACCTCAGCCGGATCTCGATTTCCCTTGTTTAATAGCCGTTCATGACGGCCGGATTAGCCTTATAAACCCCTACATGCCAACTATGTATTCTAAAAACAAGCACAAGTTCACACAGATAGCTTCTGGTCTTGTTATAGTTCTTGCTGACTGTTGTAGTTTCATTTCCTATCTCATTTATTTCCTGCTTTCTCATATTCCTGTTTATAGCATTAACTCTGAGATATTGATGTTCTTCTATGCAACTTTCTCAACATGATAACTCAAGTTAATTGTCATGAATATTTAGTTTAATCTTGATGTGCATTGTGTACTTTGCTCCTTTCCTGACTGGATCCGTTGTTTTAGGCGATGATGAGAACTTTGCCCCTACCTATTATGGCCCCTATGAGTTAGCAGGTGACACATTGAGGAGCTGGTTCCCACTCAAGAGACTATCTTTGAGGAGGAGTAGCCAGTTAGTTATGATTTTATTTCCTTTCAGCATAAACTCGGGTTTGTCCCCGATTTATCTTCTGGCTTGTATTAACTGTGGATTGGTTGTCACAGATTAAATATTATGAAATCTAAGCATTCCTATTTCCTGTGATTATTCTTACATGTTCATTATTGTGGATGAGATAGATACTTATTGACCCAGAAATGACCTAGACAGCGTACTACCGCCGACACTGCGGCGTAGGCTGGACGTGCCCACGCACTCGTGCCCGAATAACCGGGTGTGGGTCGTGACACGGCTGAGGGTACAGTCGCGTACCAACAACTATTAAACATGACAGGGGAAAGGGTAAACTACACGCCTTCTAGTATTCTCCCACCCGACATGAAAACAAGACATGAAAAACCAGTATTCAAGACATGAAATCCAGTGTTTCTAATACTACGTGTAACATCCAATGATGCTAGTAGAGCAAGGAAACTAATTATCACAATATAAAGATTAAACTTGAAGTGCAGGTTCTTGCCTGTTGTTTGGATCCGATTAATTGCTCTCGGGGAAATTTTCCAGAGATGAGTCCAAAAGCTGAAATAGACATTACCATCATGCTCAAAAGATGTCAAATAGCTAGAAATGCCTGTCCTTGGGTCCAATTTGGAGACAAGGGCAAAAACGACAGTTTCGGGTCAAAACGGGGTCCGCCGGTGGGCCCGCTTTGCACCGAAAAATGTGTCCAGGTGCAAAGGTCTCCAAATTCACCAAACTTAGTATCAACAGGTCAGGAACGCTGATACGAACCCAACGGAACTTCCAGATTTGGATTCCGATGAGCCGAACACAAAATCACCCGTCGAGCGGGGCCTATGGGGCCCACGACACGCGATTTCGTCAACGTTCTCAGAATCGAACCAAACTTGACCCACAGGACCAGCGTATCGCTATGAGTCCGATGGCGCAAGTTTCGTCTCGATCTGACGAGTGTACAAGAAGTTAGGGCAAATTGCAGAAAAGTCGGATATAAGACGATGTCCGCGGATACACGTTGATTCCGGTGTGCACGCACACCCGAATCAGCTTTCGCGAAATCTCACACATCCGTATCGACGAAGCGCACGTATCTGTGAAGACCGCACGCGACCAAGTCGTCCCGTTTGGCGGGGCGCACTCAGTTTCGGGGTGAAACAGGGCCTGGTTTTTCCTGTTTTTGGATCGCGGTGTGCGATCACCACAGGACGCGATGCCCCGAGCGGGTTGTCCGGGCACCGAGAGGGTCATACAGGTTTCGCAACGTAATTTGCGGAATCGAAAACGGAGCTACGAGCAAAAAGATACACGCACCTGAACGGAATCCGAAAATCGGGTCTTCACCGTGTCCGTGTCGTGTCCGACACGAAATTTGGGAATTAGGGTTAGGGTTAGGGTTTTCAGGCGGCGGCCGAAGCTCAGGCTGGCCAGGGCGGCTCGCGGCGGGGAGGGTCCGGCCAGGGCAGCGCGGCGCGGCGCTGACGGCGCGGGGAGGCGCGGGGGACAGCGTGGCGAGGCGGCGCAGGGACGCGGCAGAGGACCTGCGGGTGGGGGGAGAAGAGGAGAGAGGGGCTGGGCTGGGCCGACGGAGGCGGCTGGGGACGGTGCTGCGGAGGGGGAGGAGATGGCCGGAGTTTCGAGGTCGTCGGAGCTAGGGTTCAGGCGTAGGGGTAGGGGGAGTGAGACGGAGGAGAGGGAGAAGGGCAAACTTATAGGTAGCCGGGTGGTTGGGGAGGCCGAGACGGGCGGGCGGTCGAGGGCGTGGCCTATCCCGGCGGAGGCGACGCAGAATCCGGGGCGGTGGCTGAGGGAATCGGTCGCCGGCGACGTCGTGGGAAAGATGGGTTGGGGACCGGGGTTCGGGTCGGTGCGGGTTCGGGGTTCGGGCGGACCCGCCCGACCCGCTAGGGTGTATGGGCTGGCTGCTGGGCTAATGGGCTCGGCCCACTGGGCCGGGCCGGGCCCAAAACAAAATAATAATAATAATGATTAATAATAAAAACAATAATAAATATTTAATTAATTAATTACTTAAATAAATAATTAGTTTTAGGTGTTTAAAAAATAGGTCTGAGGTCCAATAAATTCCAGAAAAATTACCCTAAGTCCAGTTTTCTATTTTACACTCAAAATATTATTTTCATAATATTTTAATATTATTTATTATCAATTAAAAATTATGTAATATTTGAAAACCCTGATTTTAATTACAGAAAATTCCCAGAAAATTCCAGAAAATTTTGAAAAATCCAAGTTTTAATATTTTTGAAAATCAGGACTTACAATCACCACAGGACGCGATGCCCCGAGCGGTTTATCCGGGCACCGAGAGGGTCATACAGGCTTCGCAACGCAATTTACGGAATCAGAAACGGGGGTTACGAGCAGAAAGATATGAGTACCTGAACAGGGCTCGAAACCGGGGCTGGAATCGTGTCCGACACGACACAGGACACAGTGTTCCTGTGTCCACTGCCGTGTCGATCGAGAGAATTAGGGTTAGGGTTTCTCTCAGGTGGCCGGAGGAGGCGGCTCTTGGGCGGAGGGAGGCCGAGGGCGGCTTCGCCGGGGGAGCGGGCGTGCGGGGATGGCCGGCAGCGGCTGCCGGAGGCGGAGGCGGCGGAGGATATTGGAGGATGAGGCTCTGGGAAGAAGGGTGCTGGATAGTCGGGGACGGAGGAGGAAGGAGAGGGGAGAAGGGGAGAAGCTCAGGCGCGGCGGCGGAGGAGCTCAGGCGCGGCGGCCGGGTGGGGAGTCCGGGCGGAGGCTAGGGGATTAGGGTTCCGGCGGGGAGGGATTTGCCGGAGAAGAGAGGGCTGGGGGAATTTTATAGGGGAGGAGCGGCGTCGGGGGGCCGAGGGAGGCGGCGCTGGGGTCGAGGTCAGGCGCAGCAGGCGGGGGCGCGTGGCCGGCGTGGCGCGGCGGCCGCAGGAGGCGGCGGGGGACGCGGGGGCGACCGGATCGTGCGGGTGACCGGAGGGGAGCGGGCTAGCGGGTGCGGGTCGGGTTCGGGTGGACCCGACCCGACCCGTTAGGGGGCTGGGCCTAATGGGTTTGGGCCGCGGGCCGGGCTGGGCCGGATATATATTAAATAATAATAATAATAATAATAATAATAATAATAATAATAATAATAATAATAATAATAATAATTTAATAAATAAATAAATAGTTTTTAGGCATTTAAAAATATGTCTGAGGCCCAATAAATTCCAGAAAAATTACCCGAAGTCCAGTTTTCATTTTACACCCAAAAATATTATTTCCATGATATTTTAATATTTTTTATTAACAATTAAAAATTATTTAATATTTGAAAACCCCTGATTTTAATTTCAAAAAATTCCAAGAAAATTATGAAAATCCTAATTTTAATATTTTTGAAAATCAGGGGGCTTACACCATATGTCTACTAGTTATCTTTCCCGCCCAATGTAACTAAATGCCAAGTCGTACTTTTTCTGAGTTTTCCTGATTGTGCTAAGCCGTGATGCGTGTCACACGTACTGGTAGCTAATCAAATACGCAGCTCGTATCCCAATATGTATTGTAACCATATTGCGTGTTCCCGTGATAGGGTCTAGGAGGATATTAGGATACCCTCACAGATGTTGGTAGGTCTGAAAAGACTAAGTTAATTATTCTACAAGTCAACGTATCTGTTGATTGTACCTGAGGCAATCTCACGTACTCATAGTTATATGAATTTAGGAAAAACATAGCATATAGCAGCATTTGAATTTAGACAGTAACTTGGCAAGGTATACTTGCCTACTTCCTGATTGTGTTGGAAACCTGGTTTCACAGTCAGTTCTGAGAGTTGTGGTGACAGGGGGTCACTGACTGTGCTGGAGATGTTTTCTGTTT